>WOUH02053813.1:0-11118 GCA_009936405.2 Stevia rebaudiana
GTTAGAACCGTCTCGTCGAACCCTTTCATCTTAGCTTTTAGGATTTGGCTTTTGGAGTTTTAGCTTTTAGGGTTTTAACTTTTAGAATTTAGGCTTTTCTTTTAAGTGGGGTGGGGGGCTTAGGTTTTTTGTGATTTTATTTATATGTATTTTGATAATTATACATAGAAAACGAACATATAAATTTCGTCTCCATATTATTTATACGACTTGGTTTTTTACGGTACAATGAAATTTAGATTGAACTAAGCATATAGCAATAGCCTATTCAAATTTATAAAATTAGTAAAAGGCATAAAAGAATAGGTAAATTGATTCTAATTTAAAATATTACTCATTCGCTGATAATTCATAATAAAAATTTGGCTAAGACTATCCGGTATACCGGGCTGTATGGGGGCTGTATTGGTTGCCACGCAGGAGAGAGAAAGGGTAAAGTGGGTGAGTAAAATGTTGGAAATGCATGGGCTGTATTGGGGGCTATATTGATGATTGATGTGGTGTTTTGTGATTGGTAGGAGGGTGATGTGTAATATTGTGATTGGTTTGAAAAAAAAGAAAAAAAAATAAAAAAAAATCAAACTTTGGAGAACGCCGTCACCAACGCAGCGGCGTAGCCGAAAACGCCCCAAAAACGCCATAGGGGGGCGGTGTTTGGGCGTGGAGGGGGCTTCATTGGGGGGGCAAAACGCCCCATAACGGGCACACACCGGATAGTCTAATGATAATCACGACTTTTACTTTCTTGATAAAAGGGTAGTAATAGACCACAATATCATAATCATCTTTGTTTAAACTTCAATACAACTCGATTTCGCTCATAAAACTGATTGTGAACAAATGAAAAAATGTACAAGTGAAATCGAGTTAAATAAGACTAAAATCGATGATATTATATGATGATTGTCTTTGGTAACAAAAATGAATGTATATATGTGGGATATACTGAGTACGATAATGATGATGATGTCTTTGGTAACAAAAATGAATGTTCAAATTACGTTAGCCTGCTGGTATATTCTATCATTAGCCAATGGATAATACTTTATATTATTATAATCGAATTTGTCAAAAACTAATTTGTTTTTTTCTTGAAAACAGTAATACAACAATTAAAAAGTTTTAAAACTACATGTTTGTAAGATAATACAAGTGCCAAACATTAATCCTTATTTTAATCACTATTACGTAGGTATTGTAACATGATTACTAATTATAATATTAATTTATATTTGACATATTCTTGGTATTAAATTTATTAGATGCTTCAATACGAGAAGACAAAATACATTATAAACAAGCATTGAAACCATCTTCTGATTAGATGTTAAGCGGATTGACGATATTGTTTATTTACTATTTTCTTGTCAACAAAACATATTTGTCCTAATCAAACAATGTTTAAAAACGTTACAAAACATGTGAAGATCACTTATCATGGGCGGAACTAGAGAGGGTCTAAGGGCCGACCTAAATTCTAGCAATAGGGTTATACATGGTGGTTCTCTTGTTGTTTGATACCCTAAATTGTTGGTATAGTAATTGATGTTACTAGAAAAGTTGTTGAGATACACTAGTTAAAAAATGTTCTAGCTTACATTAAACACCGAGAACCCCATATATGAAATTCATTTCTTTGTCTGAGTTTGTTAATTATGAATATATTTCTTTTCATTTATGTTGCTAGTGTTAGACCTTCTTAGACCACACAAATTCGTCTCTGAAAAGAAGCGGTGAATCGGTTTGCCGATTCGGGAGACACTGAGAACACCATTCCTCAGATCCGGGACGGGGATTGGTGGTGTGTTCACACCGGATGAAGCCGGGAAGTGGGAAGTCAATTTTACCGATGGGATTTGACCGTTGCTTAAATAGAACAAAATTAATTATATTATTAACTGATATATATGTCACATTAATCATTTTCTACACATTTTCTTCTTAAATTTGCTCTATATATCCTAAATATTTCATCAGTGTTTTACCCCATATATTGCTACAAATTGATCCGTTTAACATTGAGCTACCACCATTCGATTATGAATCATAAAGTTCCGAAGAAGATAACATGGAGACGACGCAACGTAAATTCGAGTTTTTGACAACCGTTGTTACCATGAGTTTGAACGAATTTGAATCCACGTCTTCATCAAGAAGGTACGTAAATATTTTTAATATCATGCCAACAACTAGTGTTTTATTTTGTATGTCATTGTTGCTTATTTTTTAGAATCGTGTTTACTCTGAATTTTATATTTATGTTTTATGTTATTTTTATTAGATTTTATTATTTTAAGTTGTATTTGTATTTAATTTGAATGAATTTATTTTATTATTTTTGTTGTCAAATTGTTGTTAAATTAAATTAATTAATATTAAAAATAAACGTATGATGAGATGGAAAAGTGGGAAAAATGAAACAAATCTGATATGAAACTGATGTGGAAGTGGGAAAAAGTGAGAAAAGTTGTGATGACACCCTGCACCCTTATACAATTTAGGGTAAAGTACTAAAGTTATATTAAATAGGGAGATTAAAATAAGAAAAGTAAAAAGGATTTATAGTAACTAAATCATTAATCAATAGTTATGATTAAAAAAGTTCTTAGAAATATATTTTAGTAATGACCACCTTTACTGACTTTCAAGTTATCCAACTATTTTAACACGTTCATAACGTTTAAATATACATTTATTTAAAAATATATATACCATAAAAACGAACATTTTTTTATCTTTAAAATGAGTGTAATGTTGTTATAAACAAATTACGTTTTATCCGTTCATTGTGTTCTTTTTACATGTCATTGTGTCTTTTCTAAATGTCATTGTGCCTTTCAAGCTCGATATTGTGTTTTCTGAACACCAAGATAAGGCAAAACGGTGTTCAAGAAAACACAATGTCAAGTATCTTAGACACAATGATTAACAGGAAAAATACAATGACGAAGATTAGATACAGTGAGCTGATTTTTTTATGTGTCTAATCATTTTAATTGTGTTTTTCCGACAGATCATTGTGTCTTTCCTGCTCGACATTGTGTTTTCATGAATACCAACATAAGACACAATGGTGTTTAGGAGGACACAACGTCAGGATAGACACAATGAGTAGTAGTAAAAAGACAACGCCCAAGATTAAACACAATGCCTAATCCTTGTCAATGTGTTTTTCAGACAAGCCATTGCTTTTTTTTTTTCTTCTCTACATGTCATTATGTCTTACCTACTCCGCAATGGTGTTCAAGAAAACACAATGTAAAGCAAGATAACACAATGGCGAGTAGGAAAGACAAAGATAGACACAATGAAATAATTTGTTTTATATATTAATATTATACTTGTTTCAAAGATTAAAAAACTCTCATTTTTATGGTGTACTTTAAAAAACAAAAACGTCGTATGCAAAAGTTACCAACGTTTAAAAAAGTTAGGAACTTGAAAAAGTCAATAAATGTACTAATTACCAAAACACATCCAACAACTTTTTTTTCTGTTACAATTTGATAGATCTAATGACTTATAATCTTTATTACATTTCTTAGAATAAGCCCTTCTTTAGTTGAACACAATTTAGACAATTTTTATTGATTATGTAATCATAATCAGTGACGGAACCAAAATTGTTTGGGAGGTCATAATATAATTTTGTTTACGGTTTACTAGATAACCACACACGGTGTTCATTGAGTTGGATAACACTTTATTCGGTTTATTCAGATCGGGTTGTTCGAATTTGAAATTTTCTGGCTCTATCCGAAATCCAACCCGATCCGAATATAAATTCGTAGTATCCGACTCGGATTGAATTTGGATATCTGATCCGAATAATCATGTTTACGTAAATCCGGAATCTGGCTAGATCCGAATATAAAATCGTATTATCCGAATCAAATTTATCCGAACAACTCAAACCTGATTTAAAAATGGTATTTTCGAGTTTCGGATACGATTCAGGCTTTAAATCTTTTCGAGTTTTGATTAACTGAACACCTCTATTTCTGTTGCTATTTGTATTGTTTACGATCGAAAAATGCATGGGCCAAGCCGCTAAGATCGACCAAAAGTATTAGCCCAATTACAAAGCCCATGAGCTAAAAGTCTAAAAATTACCAAAATCATTCGTTTACAAAACCCTAGATTCAAGAGATCGGCGCAGCAGCAGAAGATTATCTCCTCGTTGAAGAACCAGCACAGCGAGGATCTTCACAACATGGTTTGTTAATTGATGATTTTTGTAGCTTCTGATTCCATCCATTGTATCTTTTTCATAATTTGATTTCTATCCGTGCAGACTTTCAAGCGAAGGAATGGCGGACGCAACAAGCACGGTCGTGGTCACGTCAAGTTCATTCGCTGCTCAAACTGCGGAAAGTGTTGTCCTAAGGTAAACTGATTTCATTTGTTTGGTAACATTAGCAGAAGTTGATGTGTTGATATAGAATCAAGATGCTGATTTTAACATTAAGGATTTATTTCAACGATTTTTAGATCTTGCTATCTGTATTGGTGGTTTATGCTTGTGGAATGATTTACTGGAGGGATCTCTTTTGTTTTTTAGGTTAGAGCTGAATCGATTAATGTTGGTTAGATACCAAACATGTTATTTAGGTATATATTGTTGATTTTTTCTTTCTATTGGTAGGGTCTGCTATGAATTTTGCTTATTTTTGCTTTCACAGTCTGGAATTGTATGAAGTTGGGGCATTATTGTATCTTAGTTTTTTTGATACCCCAATGCAAGAGATTTAAACTTTAAATCCGCAATTGAAATCAAATTTGGTTTTAGAACTTTGTTTTACTGTTTTGTTCTAGGTAACTAAGCAAGTGTTGTTTTTTTTCTGTCTTTATTTGAATGATGGAAGTTGCTATTTTGATCACACAAGTTAAAATCTTTACTCATATTTAGTAGATCAGTATTGTAATTTTGGTAAAGTTAAATTCATTATTACAGTTATTACGTCATTAAACAAAAAGTATCACCGTCTGAATTTTGTTTCTTTAAGTGTACCATTAGGTCCGATGTTTCTTCAGCTATTAATACAAGATGAACTTATGACAAACATTAACTTATGGTTCTAATTGTACATAAAATGAACATTATTTTCTTCTCTTTTGTTAAATACCACTATTTTATTTTGATTGTTCAGGATAAGGCTATTAAGAGATTCAATGTGCGAAACATAGTGGAACAAGCTGCTGTTAGAGATGTTCAGGAAGCTTGTGCATTTGATCGTAAGATTTAAGTACTTTAATTGATTTCTAAAAGTTATTATTTGATTAATTTGTGTTTTTGGTTATTGTTTCAGAGTACACACTTCCAAAGTTGTATGTGAAATTGCAATACTGTGTCTCATGTGCAATTCACTCGAAAGTTGTTAGGGTTCGTTCACGAACCGATAGGAGGAACCGTGAACCCCCAAAGCGTTTCACTCGCCCAAGGGTATGCTATTTATTTATTTATTATTTTTTATTTATATACATTATATATGTATATGAGTGTTACATCTGTTATTGTTGGTTAGCTATTGAAATAGTTGTGTTTCTGGTTTGGTTATTGTCAAAACTTTGAGAAACTTAAAACCTGTCTTAGTTGATACGCTTAAATTATAATTCAATAATTATGCTTTACATATAACACTTAATAATATCACTACTAAATTTTCTTATCCAAAAGAATTTGATGTAGTGTCTGATTAGACCTACAAAGTTCACTGCAAAAAAAGACTATTTAATGGAACTTTTGATTTTAACACTAGAAAAAAGAGTTTGAATTACAGCTCTTAATAAAGGTTTGGATTTCTTAATTCTGTTATGTAAATTTTTTTATAGCAACAATCTTAACTAGTCTTTGATTTTAGGGCAATAACTAATAAGTACCAACCTACATGATACATTTGTACAAAATTTCTTCTCATTTTTTTTATAATTATATATGCAAGATTGTTATATGATGTTTAGTTAACCCTGATAATTATTGTGCTTAAAACACGAATTTGCGCCTGTAAACGATTATTAATTTGATTTATTATGTTTCAGGATGATGTTCCTAAAGCACCTCGTGCTGGTGGTGCTGGTGGTCCTCCGCCTGTTCGTACTTAAGTGGTGTTATTATGTTGTCACTGTGAAGTGAGATCTTGTAATGGATTCTTTTTGTTCAAAACTATGCTCAGAAAAAACTATTGCAAATTTTAACTATGTTTTTTTTTTTTTTTTATAAAATTGTTTTGTTATCTTCTAGTGTTTAATTCTTGTAGTGGTGATAACTGTCAGCTTCTATTTTGATTATTGCTTATAAAAACTGCACCTCAGATGGGTTTGAAGTGGTGCAAATTTAAGATCGTCTGTGAACTTAGACAACGACTGTTCGGACACTGATTTGTGAAAATCATGAATATATATAGATGGTTTGTAACGTATAATAATTGAGATGTAAGTTTTGTTTAAGAAAAAATTAATCTGATTGTTTACACAGTGAAGAAGTCTTTTCATTTTAAAATAATATATATATATAGGAGACGGATCAAATACATATGCTTGTTATCCTATATAACGTAGGATGTAATCAGAATACGCCACATGTATAAATAGAAAAGGGTATGGACGGAAAATATCTTATTTAGGAAATTTCCGTAAATAAACAACCTTTCACTTCTTTTTAGAAAATCGAATAACTTTTTAACGTTTCAGTATTTATTCAAAAAAATTGCACCATTAAATAAAGAATTTCATTATCTTTAATTCGAGTTTAGTATTGATATGATTTTTTTTGATTTTTTTTACGTGGAACGTAATTATGTACGTGGAACGTGATTATACACTTGATAAATAATTTATCTGTATAATTGGTTGTGGTTCGTAATTATGTATATGGAACGTAATTTCGTGGAACGTGATATTCTTGCCTTTTGTGTGTTTTAGTTTAGATGGAAACCATTTAAAACTCGATATTGTGTGAAGAAAATCTGTTAAAAATTAACTGTACTAGAAAAACACATCAAGTTTTTGGCGCCGTTGCCGGGGACACGGTGATATTTGGAGAACAATCCGAGTCGATTATTTAACTCTGTCTATAATTGTTTATAGTTTTTAGTCTTCTTTATTTTTCCCTTATTATTTTATTTTCTTAAGTTTTTAGCTTTATTTTCTAAGTTTCTTAGTTTTCCTAGTTTTAGTTAGGTGCTTTAATCTAGGTAATTTAAGTACATCACACCCTTTGAAACAACAATGGCGGACCGAGAAAAGAGAAACATGAACGACTACGCCAAACCATCTCTTAAAAATTACGGTAGTAGTGTTTCGCCACCAGAAATTGAAGCAAGTTTCGAAATTAAATCTAGCACAATTAACATGATTGAAAACTCTGTTCAATTTCATGGTCTTCAAGATGAAGATCCACACTCACATCTTGCATGATTCCTGCGAATTTGCGCAACTTTCAAAATTCAAAATTGTTCTGTTGAAGCCGCTCAGCTTATACTCTTTCCATTTTCACTTCGAAGTCATGCTTTAGAATGGTTAGAATCACTTCCCTCTGATTCCATCACCACATGGGATCAAATGGTTGAACAATTCCTGCTCAAATACTTCCCACCTGATAAAACTGCAAAGTATCGCGCAAAGATCCCTGGATTCCGTACCGATGATGACTAATCTCTTCACGCGGCATGGGAGAGATACAAAAGTCTGCTTAGGAAATGTCCATACCACGGTTTAAATCTTTGGTTTCAATGCCAAAATTTCTTTGATGCGTTGTCTGGACCTAACAAGCAAGCCGTTGATCAAATCGCTGGAGGAGACTTTGGAGCAGTTTCCCCAAATGAGGCTTACCAAGCCTTGGAAAAAGCGGCTAAGAAAAACTTCACTTATAGGCCATCCAGAGCTGTGTCATCCCACAATGGGATGCACCAAGCAGACTCTAGCACACTCGTCGCCGCCCAATTGGAGGCTCTCACTAAAAAGTTCGATCAATTGCAATCTGAGCTAGCCAAATCCAAATATCATTGTGACAAATGCGGAGGACAACACAAGGCGAGTGATTGTCATCAGAGCATGGTAGTCGAAGAAGTCAATTACATAGGGCTACAGAACAACGCCTATGAGAACAATGATAACTCAGGGTGGAGAAATAATCCGAGCTTCAGTTGGAAGGATGGAATCAACAATCAAACTCCACCGGGCTTTGACAGTACATCTTCATATCAAAATCAACTCTTTCAACCAAAGCCTTATCAAAATCAATGTTCCAGCAGCAACCATCAGCAGCAAGGAAGCGGGACTATCCTCGAGAATGTGCTTACCCAATTCATTTTAAACACCGAAACTCTATTCAAAAGTAATGAAGAGAGGTTTTCTCAATTCATTTCAAGCACCAAAAGCATATTCAAAAGCAACGAAGAGAGATTTGCCAAGCATGAAGCAGATCTGAGAAATCAGAAGACTTCTCTTCAAACAATAGAAAACCAAGCAGGGCAAATAGTACAACAACTCTCTATGCTTCGATGGTCTCCCAAGTAATACAGTGGTCAACCCAAATGCCAAGGTAAGTGCCATCTCATTATGCAGTGGAAAAACCGCCACGAGTGAGTCTCAAGCAGCCTTCATTGAAGAAGAAGAGATGGTGGTGCAACAAAAAGAAGTCCCCACTCGTCCTAAAACACCTGTCAAACCTTATGAACCCCCCATTCCATACCCTGGACGATTGAAGGAAGAGAGAATGAACGTGCAAAACAAAAAGTTCCTTGAACTATCCAAGCAGCATCCTCAACATCAATATGATTCATTATGTCTCATCGACACTATTGAATCTGATGTAATCCGTCAACTGCAAAATTCTTCTAAGGTAGAGGTTCTCGATACTCAAATCATCGGGGGAGGTTCAACAGGTATTACATTTGAATATCACGAGGACGACGAGGAACCTCTTTCCCCTGACATACCCAAAGATGTCAAACCAAAAATGAAACCATCCGTTGAGGCCCCATCAGCCTTAGAGCTGAAGAAATTACCCGCCCACCTAGAATACACATTTCTAGAAACTGCGTCCCAACTTCCTGTTATCATAGCTTCAGACTTACCAAACAATGAGAAAGACAAACTTCTCACAATTCTTAAACGTCACAAGAAGGCAATCGCTTGGAAAATCGTGGACATAAAAGGAATCAACCCGTCTTACTGCACACACAAGATTCAAATGGAAGAAGATTTCAAGCCGGTGGTGCAGTATCAGAGACGACTGGACCCTAACATGCAAGACGTAGTGAAGAAAGAAGTTATCAAGCTCCTTGATGCGGGTCTAATCTACCCAATCTCTGACTCACCTTGGGTGAGCCCAATTCACGTTGTGCCCAAGAAAGGAGATATGACGGTAATCACTAATGAAAAGAACGAATTAATTCCCATGAGAACCGTCACCGGATGGAGAGTTTGCAATGATTATCGCAAACTAAATGAAGCTACCAGAAAAGATCATTTCCCACTTCCGTTCATAGATAAATTGCTCTAACGGTTGTCAGGAAAAATGTTCTATTGCTTTCTTGATGGTTTTTCTGGTTACTTCCAAATTCCAATCGCTCCTGAAGATCAGGAGTAGACCACTTTCACCTGTCCTCATGGCACTTTCGCCTATCGACGGATGCCGTTTGGACTTTGCAATGCTCCTGCCACTTTTCAGCGTTGCATGATAGCCATTTTCAATGACATGATCGAAGACTCCATGGAAGTATTCATGGATGACTTTGCTGTTTTCGGGAGTTCTTTCGATAAATGTCTCATTAATCTAGACAAAATGCTATCAAGATGTGAGGAGGCCAATTTGGTGTTGAACTGGGAGAAATGGCACTTTATGGTCAAAGAAGGCATCATCCTAGGTCACAAGATCTCACAAAAAGGACTTGAGGTCGACAAGGCCAAAGTCGAAATCATTTCTAAACTTTCGGCTCCCACAAATGTCAGAGCCATTAGGAGTTTCCTTGGTCATGATGGATTTTACCGTCGATTCATCAAAGATTTCTCAAAAATCACAAGACCAATGACCCAACTCCTACAGAACGACACACCTTTTGTCTTCTCAAATGAATGCATCGAATCATTTGAATTCCTGAAAGAGAAACTTGTCAATGCACCGATCATGATAACTCCAGATTGGACACTACCCTTTGAGATCATGTGTGACGCAAGTGACTTTGCGCTTGGAGCCGTTTTGGGTCAAAGGAAGGATAAGCATTTCTTTCCTATCTACTATGCAAGTAAAACCCTTAATGATGCCCAAGAAAACTATAGCACAACCGAGAAGGAACTCCTTGCTGTCGTGTTCGCATTCGACAAATTTCGATCATATCTTGTCCTTTCTAAAACCATTGTTTATACCGATCATTCAGCCATCAAATATCTGTTCACAAAGCAAGATGCCAAACCACGTCTAATCTGATGGATCTTGCTCCTTCAAGAATTTGATATTGAAATCCGAGACAAAAAGGGAGCTGAAAACGTCGCAGCGGACCATCTTTCACGTCTAGAATGCTCAGCTTCACAAGAGTCGGTGGAATTCAATATAAATGACAACTTCCCCCACGAGACTCTTATGCACATCCAAGCAATTGAGAAAGAACACCCATGGTCTGTCAATTATGAAAATTCTATGTCTAACCAAAGAGTGGTGAAAGGCATGCCGCACCAACAAAAACACAAATCCTATACGGATGTCAAACACTCTCCTCAATGGGAAGAGCCCTTCGTATTCCGCAAAGGAGTCCGATTCAAGGCCAACGGTCATAATTTAAAAGCCTACTCAGAGAGACCGGTTGACACAGCAATGGAGGTTCTCTACCTCCACCCTGATTAGCACGAGGAAACAAGGGTCACACCAAGGACCCGAGAATCAAAAACCATGCACTTGTTCTACTTTCCTTTTCAATCAAGGCGATGGCTTATCCACGCCAACTTAGGATTTATATTTCTATATTATCGTTTGCTAGTTTAAATTTCTGTCGTACGAATAAATGATGATGTATGATGCCTTATGTTTCAACTTAAGAACTCTCAGGTACAATCAGTTTAGCTCAAGATCAGAAACGTCAAGATTTCAGGGGAGTCCATTTCCTTTATCTCATCCTTGTT
>WOUH02053854.1:0-11114 GCA_009936405.2 Stevia rebaudiana
ACAAAACACCACATCAACACCTACTTTTTACCCACTCAAGCCCCATGCATTTCCACCCTTTCACTCACCCACTTTACTCACTTTCTCTCTTACGTGGCATGCCACTCCAGCTCGGTATACCGGATAGTCTAACGATTTGAAATTGGAACTATTGAAATCTTATAAAAGAACTTAAATTTGTAAGTACTAGGCTGACAAAACAATAATAAAGATATTAAAATCTATAACTGCCGCCACCGCCTGTTGGTTGCGGTGATAGTGTGACGGCAACAAAAACAATGATGGCAAGTCGGCAACAAAAAAGTGGATAGGTGGCCAGAGGTAGAGGTGGTCGTAACGGATGCGATGATGATTAGTGGCTAGAGATATCAATTCATTTGGTTGAATTCTTTCATAGATTGAGAAGAAATGTTTAATTCTTTTATATGATAGATCATTTGACTGAATTAATTTAGATTCGAACTTTAATTAACCGATCATAAGTGTATTTTTTATTTTTGAACAACAAATTGCGTGGCCACCCGGCCTCTCCCTGTCAAACAGATCAGCCTTCCGCCCAGCGAATCGCTGAAAGCGTGGCGACCCCGCCTCACCAATCTAGGAGGAAACCCACTTTGTGGGAAAACGCTCTGGGTCACCCAATAGCAATTTTTTGCTCCGAGTGAGACTCCAACATGAGACCTCCCACTTAGAAAGTACTAAGGGTACCATTGAGACAAATGTCACTTGGTTCATAAGAGTATTTATAGTACTCTCCTCAAATATTTTGTGAGTGTAATCTGTATAATTTAGGATATGGTTGTGAGTAGAAAAGAGAAAAATATTTGAGATATTGTTTCCTCATCCTATAGTTAGGAAAAAATTAAAGATGAGGATTTTGGTTGATGAAAGAGAAAAAATATTGAAGTTATTTTAATACTTTTTCAAATTGGTTGTGAATGAATAAAAAAAAGATAATGGTAAAGAATTATTTAAATGAGAGAAAAAAATAGTATTTAAATGAAAAAAGTCATCAGTTTCAAAAAAAGAATGTAAAAAACGTCTCTCTCGAACCTAGGTTTTCGGAGCTGCATTCGTGTCCGCGTTGGTTTAAACAAATTTGGATCCGAAACCCGTTTTTGCACCTCCCCCTGCTCGAGAGTAGGACATTTGGTAAAACCCATCACAAGACATTGAAACACATTATGCGGTTTTTCCTTTTAAACTAACCAATTTGTGTTCACCCCATCAATGTGAGACAAGGTAAAACTCACATAAGCACATATGAGACATCTCATTCACCAACATATTTCTAACATTATATTGGGCTTTAAAGTTATGAATTCTTTTGTTTATATTACAAAAAGCTTCACGATTAAAAAGTGAAATAAATGTAGTTAAAAAAACGCACCATTTAAAATTTATGATTTATTTTCAACATTGTATTTATTTATTTAAAAGTAGTTGAAAAACAATTATTTATTTATGTGGGTATATATTTTAACGTGTTACCTGTACTATATGTGTATATATAATTTTTAAGTGTTTTTATATATGTTCGTCTCACATACGAAAATCGGGACGGTTTAAGGTATTAGGTACTTTTTAACCTAATTTATTAGTTTTTTATTAATTGCGATTTTTTTTAACTTGAATGTACGGGATATTTTTTTTTTTAGAAAGTGGAGACCCCTTGCCCGGATGTCTAAATCCTCCACTGCAAGACTGAGTATGGTCACACAAAATTAAACTCGACGCATTGAAATTATATTATTTATATCGCCATATGTGTTAGTTAATTTTGTTTTTAAGACTGACTCCATCATTATAACAAATTAGTGTACATGCTAGGGCATAAACTTGTTACACACATAATATTACATATGTACATGATTGTCTAAAATAAACTTTTTACACTTGTCAATAGTGATTTGACATACACAAATTTTCTCAACCAACTCTTTTCTTATCATTTCACCAACTCAAAAGAACCACCAAGTCTTGATTGCACCAAATCCAAATTTGAGCCAATAGCATTTCATTAACAAAAGTTTAGAAAAGGTTTCTAACAACATTGACATGTGTGCCAAAAAATAATATTCATATTGAGTGATGATCATTTCAAAGACAATAGAAAGCCCTCACCATGAAAATGAGATGAGATATAATGGGACATGGGTCCTCCTAGTGCACCAAAACCATCAAATATGTGAGCCCAAGTGTGTTGTATCTTGAAATAGAAAACGAAAAGGATTTGTCAAATGAAATCATGAACAACCTATCTTCCCAAAAAGAAATGTCTCCTCCATCATTTAAATGACACCTAAACATCAAACTAAGGCTACAACATTGAAGAACATTGTAGAAGTAGACATGCAATCTTATTATTATTATTATTATTATTATTATTATTATTATTATTATTATTATTTTTATTATAAACTTTATTGGAACCTTATCTTTGATGAATTTAATATTCCTTTTGAATATATAAATTTGCTACGTTATTTTAGTAAAAAAATGTAAACAAAAAATTAAAACTGGTTCTTAAAATACAAGTTTTGTTTTACCATATTACATAAAACTATTAGTTGTTTTTAAAAGTAAATTGTCAAAATTGAATAACTGAATAGGTAAGTTGTCGAGTCAGAAGCTGAATCAGGTCTGAGACGCGCTAAATATATACAAGATCAATTTATGAGCTTTGTTAAAAATACCGTGATACACTAATTCAGTTTTTTTATTTACTCGTTCAAGTATGAGTTGATGCTGACTTAACTCTAATTTATGTGAAGCACGTAAAAAAAGTTAGATAAAAACTTTAATTTAAATATTTTTAAGGAAAAGTGACAAAATATGTTTAAGAATTTTCTCCTTTTCTGGTAGGAGTCGACCTTTTGATTATATTCTATCCTTACTGACGTAAGCATTTTAATCATCCTTAAAATATATGTATAATATATCATTTTCCGAATTATTATTAAACTCATATTTTGGCCATTCAGTATAAGATAGCATATATTACTCAGTACAAGAAAAAGTAACACTAAAAAGTTATTAAACCTTTAATAATTACTAAACATAAAGAATTCTTTTGAAATTATGGAATCCTTGATTTAGTAGTAGCACTTGTCCTTTAAGGTCCACATGAACGTCATTGCCCACGTAAATAAGGCATAATAATTTGTCAAGGTAAATATATAAGAAAAAAAATACATAACACAAGAACAACATAATTTGCTATCTAAAATTAAGTAATTAACTTGTGTATCGCAATCCACATCCATTTCTACCCCCCAATTAATTGGATGCAAGAACTTTTATCGATTTAAAAGATGCACCGGATGATAAGGATCTACTCGCTACCACATCTAATGAGAAAGAAAAAGGCCGAAGAGAGAGATTTTGACTACAAACCCGTCAACACAAGCAATTTGATCGGGAATGAATTTATCTTGAAATAAAATCATTTAACTTGTACACTAAAGAAATTTTACATTTAAAGAAAAATGAATATTTTAATTTATTCTACGTATATTTAACTTATATGGGAAAAACTCCTCTAAAATTAAATACAAATGTATTTTTTCGAATGTGAAAAAGAGTTTTTATATATGTTATTTCATATGAAAATAATCAAGTATACATATTTTCCTTACTCCTCACTATTTTTTTATGTGTATTTCAAAAATGAAAATTTTTTATTAGAACGATTTTTACCTACGTTTATATGCAAAATCTTCAAATAAATAGATATATAAAAAGCGCTTTTTCACATACGAAAATATATATATATTTTTTTTGTGTATTTTACGTGAGAAATGCATGATCTTCCGTTCCCTATTTTTTGGTGTTTTTTACGTTTTGATTTTACTCACATTATTTTTTCGAGGCGTCAGCGTATGCGTATCAGTTTGTATTCTCGCCTAAGTTTTTTGAAAACCAAGTCGCTCTTGACCTACAACAAGATTGTTACATATACAACGACGCCTGTCGCCTTCATCCAATTAACTAATAAGAGGGTTATATTTTTTTAAGAACTAATAGCGCGGCCACCCTGTCCCACTAATCAAGGAGGAAACCGACTTTTTGGGAAAATCTTTGGCTCACCAAAGAGTTTTTTTATGCCCCGGGTGAGACTTCAACCTGATACCTCACCCATATGTGTACTATCTTTTTTACATCAACTCGTAAAACAAACAAGATATCTACAATAATTGACAAGTAACAAATGTCAAACATCAAAAGCGCTCGAATGACAAAGAACACATTAAGGTTTGTACCATAAGCAAAAAAGAAAGGGTAGCGGCGTAACTCATCCTAAGGCTACAATGTGAAGTATGCAAACAACATACAAAAGACAACATGTAACAAGCATAAATTAGCAAACGGTATCATAAGTAGATTGTAAGAACACTATGACATACAAGTTCCTAAGGCTAAAGTAACTAAGTAAGACTAATTAAAGGGTCATCTCAAACAAAGATAGCATCTACGACTCCGAGTAAAAGCAACCGGCCTATTTGATGTGCATGTCAATTGATAACTTCTCAACAATGACAAACCCCTACACTCTTTCCTGAAAATCCCATATCTTTATTCTCCTTTTCCAACAAACAACAAAATATATAATTTATATAATTATTCTTGGTCTAAAGAGAATGACCAAGGTTGTTTTGGCACAAAATCTCTAAGGTATTCGGTATAAGGTATTCTTATATCCAAATATGAAACTAGCGTAATTACAATTTCTATACACGTAGCATAACATGGATGTAGTCGTTTTCATATACAAAGATTTTCAGTGGGACGCAAATGGTTCTTGTTTGAATAAATCGGCGCGCCTAAGTTTTTTTTTTTTTTTTTTTTCAAATATGTTAAACACAAAAATATCCACATATAAACATGAGTTGGTGTATTATGCATACTATGTTTAAAATCATAACATGCATCTGATATTCTAGTTCTTTTTTGTTTTTTAATGGCAAACATATCATCTCCTCTACACCTACACTACTATTTAAATTTTCACATCTTCATTTTGTAAGATATAAACACACTACCACTTGGTACGTTAATACACCTTATATATATATATTTTTTTTTGAGACACTGCATATTTGGAGTATAATGATACTAATAAAAGTGTTAAATAATAATCAAAGAATTATATCATTTACGTGGAATGAACATCAGTTGAAAGAAGCATCGATTATATATTTATACGTTTATTATTGGTAACATGAGAATATTTTACGCGGAGAGTGAGTGGCAAGGAGGAGAGTGGACATGTATAAGCCGATATCGAAGAAAGGGACAACGAGCAAACACACGCGTTGGTGTTAAAGAGATATAATGATTATCGGGTAACCGCCCCAATTGATAAAGCTTACGTGTAAAGAAAAGTTTCGCTTATTTGTAATAAAAATTAAAATACATATATTGGCTCTTGCGAATAAAGTATAAGATATTGTGACTCATTGATATGGTGAATTAGCGTATGGTGAATTAACGTTTCAGATTTTAAGATACAATTGCAACTACGCTTATTAATATATAAAAATTGTCTAACCTAGTTTAAAAATCATGTGTTACACCGGTTACGTATATATGGTAAGTTATTATATTCTAAATACTTAAAACAAATAAATTTTTTTATACTATTATGATTATAAATTATTAATTTAAAATTTTTTAAATATAAATTCATTAAATTTACTTGATAATTATATAAATTAAAGAAAAGTTAAATTTGAAAAATATAGTAGACTCAACAACTTTGGTGTACGCTTAACAATTTTTTGTTTAGGGTTTAATGACAAAAAAATTTAAAACTTAAAACATTAGAGATAAAAAAATTTAAAACTTTAAATGTTAGAGACAAAAATTGTTAAAACTTGAAACATTGGGACGTTTGAGTTAACAATGGACTGAAACTGTTAAGCATTGCAAAACGCAGGGATAAAAAGTACAGTTTGCTCTTTTAAATCTATAAGATAAATAATAATAACAAATTTACTTTAAAACTCACGTTAACTTTCTAATGCCTTAAAACTCTCAGTAATTTCCACTAACACGAAATTCATAGTAACTTCCCACTACACTAAAACCCTAGTAACTTTCTACTACTTTAAAAATCTTAGTAACTCCCACTACTATAGAACTCCCATGTACTAACCGTTCCCGCCTCATAAACTATTTCGTTTGTTTTAACATTTTCCATCCCATTTCATTTCACGCATATTCCATCCCTTTGTTACTGTAGGACCGATAAAGTGACAAGTTTTGACAGTAAGAAACCGATCCTAATGACAACCTAGGTGATATCAGCACCTAATCCTAGCTGGCGGAAATAACCAACATCACGTCGTGAGAGTTTAAGATGAAACAAATAGAAGATTAACATTTAAGCTCAAAATATCATTAAACAACGGTTATGCGATGGAGAATACAATTTAGCAGCGTTTCGAATCAGTGCTCTATTCTCTCTTATCTTCTGTGACAAGTCACCTATTTAAGCCTCTTTATGCGAAACAGTTGACCTATGCGAAACATGAGTTTGTTTCAAATGGATCATGCGAAATAGCAGTCTGTTTCGCATGAGCCATACGAAACAGTTCACTGTTTTGCATGGAACAGTCTTCGGTTTCGTATTTACAATATGAATAGACTAAACACTACATTGCATATACAAAAGTGATTACAGACTATGGACATATTTGACTTTACAGTAACTGCCCCAAATTATCTCTACATCTCAATTGGAAATGCTCTCTTGCATGAACATTAAACTTTTCTTCAAGATGTGAAGATGACATTTCGGTAACGTTTATTTTTTTTATCTCCTTATGTTTAAGATTGTTACATGTTTGACAATTCGATTAGCTATAATATATAATGCAGCTTTACTTTTGTAGTAAAACGACAACACATTTTTATTTAGCCTAACTTTGATATAAATATACAAATGTCTACTCTATTACATGTAAACTATAGTAGGTCTGAAGAAATTTTATGATGAATTCATATATGTTACTTTTTTTTTTGTAAAACAAATCTACTTATACTTTTTCATGCGTTGGAATTTATCAACTGTAGTGATTATGACAATTTAATGAATATTTTTAACAAAATTACTTGTGTATTTAAATTACATAAATATAAAATATGGCATGATAATCCTGTGCACTGATAGATAAAAATCCTTATTAGAATTGATCAATGCAAATCTTTTTGTCAATTTAAACAAGGTATATTATTCGGATTATATAATCTCTAAGGCGATATTATTCACTAAAATGAGTTGTTATGATTTAAATTACATAAATATAAACATCGTCTCTGTAATAGCACATGATTAATATGTAAAGGTTTTCAACAATGTTACTGTTTCAGAATTAACTGTTTGTTAACGTAGTGGAATCAAAGTATTTTTGCCAAGAATCCTTCTATGTCTTTCTGAAAATGACATGTTCCCGTTCAAACTTAAAATATAAAAAATTTCCCGTTTGACTTGGCTTTTCTATGGAAATTAACAAATCTAAAGATTAAACAATTTCGCACGTTAGTGTTAATCTACCGGATTCTGTATTTTCACATGGACAACTTTATGTGTCGTTATCAGGAAGGATATCACGTGAAACTACAAATGTATATGTACATCCTACCAACTATTTAAACGGGATGCAACATACACCTAGAATGTTGTCTATGAGGAAGTGTTACGTGATGATTGAACCAAATGTATATCAAAACGTAATGGTATTCATCTTTATATATTTTGTCTCTTAAGTTTATATATTCTGAACATAATTTGAAGATCTTTTGTGGTATTTACTTTATATGTATAACATTACTAATTGCTCGAAAACTAAAAGAAAAATAAAAGAATAAACATAATTAACTTTGCTCTCTCCGCAGGATCGCACATGTATCTTACTAGTCATAATACATTTGAGAATGATAAAGAAGTAATTTGAAATATTTTTAAGTTAGGATGTACAATTTTTAAAACACGAAGTATCACTCCTTTAACCGCCATCATTCACATAAATCCACTGCTTAAGTGTTATCATTCTCCTAAATTCAATTCTTTAACCGCCATCATTATCTTAAATCCTCTCATGCAACCGCTGTCATTCTCCTAAACTCACTCTTTTAACCTCCATCATCATTCTAAATCCACTCCTTTAACCACCAGATTCTCCGAAATCCACTCTTTTAACCACCATCATTCTACTATAATCATTACTTCAACCACCATTATTCACCTAAATTTACTCCTTTAACCACTACCATCTACAATTGTTTTGAAAACCGAAAGATGAGTTCAATACAAGAAGAGACCCACTTTGTGAGAAAACTTTTTGGTTCACTCGATTTAAAATCGAGTCTTGATAGTGATATATACTTAAAATGGTAGTGTGTACAAAAATCTAACATCATTTTTTTTACAATTAAGTAATTTTTAAGAATGTTAAGAATGGTGTCACATATGTATTAAGTGTTTCTTATTAATGTATATAAGATACCCCATTATACTTCTTCTAAGCAAAATCATTTTGGGTATTAAAACATACGTGGCGTGAATCTCAATTGTTACTTTAATCAAGGTATCTTATCAAATGTATGCCTAACATTGTATCTATATTTGACTCGTGTATACACGTGATAGATTATGACTATTATACTGATATAAATATTATATAACCATAGACGATTTTTAGGTGCACATGGCCTTCTCAATAAATTTAAATCTCGTTTGATATTTATTAAATTACTAGCTCATAATCTGTGTATTATAAGAGTTATATAATCAACACTTAAAACTTTATAATTTAATCGTTGAATATATATATTAAGTTATTATATTGTGAACACTCAAAAAAGTAAATGTTTAACACTTTTATGACTATAAATTATTCTTTGAGATTTTAAAATTATTAATTAGAAACTTTTTAGATATTAATTCCATAAATTTAGTTGATAATTATACAAATTAAAGAAATGTCAAATTTAAAATATAAATAGAGTAAATGCGATTTTCCTCTACAAGATTTCTAGACTTAAACCTTTAACAGAAAACTGTTAAGACTTGAAACTTCGGAGACGAAAACTGTTAAGAATTGAAACGTTAAGGACCTAAAATTTTAAGACTTGAAACGTTAGGGAAGAAATATTGATAAGACTTGAAACGTTAGAAACCGTTTCTGTTAATGGTGTACTGAAACTGTTAATTATTGCAAACCTAATGGATAAACAGTGTAGTTTACTATTTTAAATATATAAGATAAATACTTAATTAGATAATAAAAAATTTAAATTTATTAATTAAAAGTTCTTGAAAAAAATAAAAGAATTCAAAATATGTATATAATTAATTAAATTAATTAAAAGTTCTTGAAAAAAATAAGGAAATGTTACGTGACATTTTATGGAATTATTTATTAAAGGTAGATTTTTGGTTATTTCTAAACAAAACGACTGTAAGTGAAATAGGGCGGTATAACAACTGGCCGTTTTCCGGCAGTTGACCGATCATTTTCCGGCCTTTGACTATCAGTAATCCGGCGGTACGCTATCTATAACTCAATATTTATACTAAATAAATATTCCTATTATATTCTAATCTGAATTTCGAATCATTTGAGTGTAATCAGAAATTCTATATAAGCGACGGTTTGAAAGTTACGCGCAAAACGGTACAACGTTCCATAGGCCTAAAATCCCGACACCTCCTTTGGAGGTTAAACCAATGGGGTTAGATGCGAAATGGAAAATCGTGAACTTAGGCGAAAACCGCACGTAAAACGGAGTCTGAACGAAGCGGGAAACGCAAAAACAAGTTAACCAGTCTGATCAGATCACGAGACGACGTGTCGGGACATGTGGCACCTCGGGTGTGACATTTCGGATTTTCCGATCATTTTCCCGACGTATATTTAATGTTCCGATCGTATCTCCGACGTGTATTTATTTATCTCGTATTTAATAAGAAACGTTTCGTGGAACAATTTCGTGCGTCATACATATATATATATCATGATCAAATAAATAAGGATAATACGTAATATTTACAAAAGTTTATAAATAAAAGAAGACGATATATATATATTTATTAAAAGTTATGTTAAACTTTTATAAAAATATACATATATAAGTCTTTATTTATAAAAAACTATAAGTTTATATGTTATTATACCATTTATAAACAAATGGTGGCCAAAATCTAATAAACCAAACCTAGAATCCTATTTAATCTTGAAATGGTGTCCAAACTAGGGAACTTAAACTGTGAGGGACTAATTCTGCCAATAACCGAAACTTATAACCAGCTTTGACCGGTCAACCCCTCTATCCGCGACCCACATACCCACTTGGGTCTTCTTCTCTACCCAAAACCGATCCGCGAACCATACAAACGGGTCCAACGTTTCACTTCACCATTCGAAGCTTCGATTACACCCACGTGATCGGTCGCATTCAAGGAGTTTAAAGCCACTTTCAATTCGCCCGTTAACACACTTAAACACGAGTAATCACTCGAAATAAATGTGATTCTTAAAAACTTGAAACGGCATTTTAACACCTCTACGCGTCTCAAATGGCATAAATAACCACGGGGTTTTGACGAGCATTCGTTTGCGAACCTAAACCCACGCTCAAACAACACCGAAGCTCTCAAACTTAAAATCCGACGAAGAAACCCGTCGCCGGAGCCGTCGCCGATCTGCCGCCTCCGACCATCGTTCGTCCGAGGTAATACCATCATTGTGATCGTTTCGTTTAGATTAACAAGAAAACCAAATCGTAATTGTGTGCTGAAACTCGATTTGATCGAGTTAAATCGGTCCAGAAACTGGAATTCGTAAACCTCAAACTGATGAAACAAAAACCAGGAACAGTTAAGTAAACATAAGTATTTTTAAAAACCAATCTTTCCAACGGATTCACCAATTGGCGCAATGGTTAAGACGCGTGACACACGACCGAGAGGTCGGGGGTTCGAACCCCGCCCTCACCGGTTTTTCTGAGTTTTATTGTTTTATTGTTTCTGTCGAACCACAGACCATTCCCGAGACCCGGACCCGAGCAACGCTCACCCCGGTCTCAGTCGGTTTACCCGACTCGATTTT
>WOUH02053875.1:0-11114 GCA_009936405.2 Stevia rebaudiana
TTTTATTTACTTTGCTTCCGCATTTAATTTAGACAAACTATTAAACGTTTTCGTAACTCTGATAAACTATTTTTGAATAACAAGCATATTGAATTAGATGTTTATCATATAGTGTGTCGTTCAATAAGACCGTTGACTTCGATCCTGACCAGTTGTCACTCCTCCAACGCTGGTTATTCGCGAGTTGAAATTTGGGGGTGTGACAGGTTTGGTTACGGTTTTTCGGTTTTTATACTTGGGTTGAGTTTGAAATGATTTTACAACTAAAGAAACCTTTAAACAAATAAAAAAAAGTCAAAAGTTTATTTGATGAAATTAAATATTTATAAAAGGAGAGTCTTTTCAGGTTTCTTTCATCTTTCAATGTGAGATTAAAGCAGAAGTCACATTCTTCTTTTATAGATAGAGTATTCCCTTATTTTTCATTCGACTTTCAATGTGGGAACAACATAAAAGATATCTTATCCTTATTTATTAGTAATCCAAAGTTACATTCGGTTTTTTCGGTTTTTATTTTAGGCAAACCTAAACCCAACCCAAAACCGTCGATTTTTTGGAGAAGTTATACCAAACCCGTCGGTTTTGTTTGGGTTCGGTTATTTCGGTTTTTATGGTTTCGGTTCGGTTTTTTTGGTTTCATGCACACCCCTTGTGCTTTGGTTGATCTGAATGAGGGATGCAATCATGCAAGGGTCATCCCTTCGTGTTTCTCAGTATGACAAGATTAATTAGGGATGGTCATGAACCAAACTGAACGCATGCATGCTAAAACTTGGGTCGCTTTTTAAACCAAGCCGCTTGGTTCAGTCTGAGTTTACATTTTCGAGCATGCAACTACTGCTCGTACTCTGTTCGTCTTCAAACCGAGCTGCTCGGTTCGGCTCAATTCTGCTTGGTTTCATATCAACCCAGTTTACATAATTTCACCCATTCAACTCGATTATGCTCGGCTTGATTTTTCTCGGTTTCAACTTGATTTTACGTTTGCCCCTCAATAAAATTCCCAATTATGTTTCAAGGTTTTTGTGTGTATTATCACCTATACATACTATAACATTTGCGATTTTATCTCATTCTATTTATTTAATGAAAAATCTTTTAATTATTTGTTAGTTGCATTTCCTTACACTTTTTATAGTGTTTTAACATTCAATTTTTACTACATATGGTACATTATTCTTGTTAATATCATATAAAGTAGGATAATAGTAGTTCTGGTTACTTTGAACTGTTTTTAATTTTTTTGCAAGCACGTAGTCATTACTAAGGATCATGATGGGCTGTAAAGGAAAGAAGTTAAAACAAAGGCAAAGCATACACTTGGACGATGACTCTTTTAAGAGAATTAAATTTTTTTATCTGGATTTTACAAAATTAAAGTGATAAATGATTGGTTTAATTATTTTATTTGGGTCAATGGGCCAATAAGGCCGGTGCTACTCGCCGAAAACAAAAGAAAGAAAAGCGAAGTTGGATGGGCCAATGTGAGAAATAAGGGGATCGTTTTGGCATCGAGATCTTCGACGGCAGGAGAAGAGGGCATAAAAACTTTGTTTTTTTATTCATTCTGGGATTTACTCGAAGAACAATTCAATTCTATGTTTAGTAAGATTTTAATTTTTTTTGTTTCTTATTTGATTGTTTAATTCAGCAACAATGTTTGACTAGATATTTTAATTCCGACACTATGGTTTATTTTTGTTTGGTTTTGATTCGAACAATCGTTTTGAGATCTAATTTTAATTTATTTGTTTGTGTTGAATCTTGATCTTAAACCCAGAATATTTTCCTAATTAAATATTACATTGTTAATAAACATGATTAACTTATTAATTTTTCTAATAAAGTTCTTTGTTTGAGATTGTGTTTCAAAACAACTTATTAACTTATTGGCTTTTTAAAATGACATTAAGTTAAAACAAGTGTTTGGCAAACTAATAAGCATTTTTGAAAATGACTTTTTGTAAAGAGTAAATAAGCTGTTTTTCAAAAACTACAAATCCTGGCTTTTTAAATGACTAATGACTTATTGTCATCAAAACCCCTCACCTCTTCCCATGTTAATGATGCGACCAGCAGGGGCGGCTCAATCGTTTTGGAGGCCCCAAGCAAAACAAATAGTCGAGGCCCTTACGTACTAGGTAACATTTGGTATGCATAAATGAAGCTGGAATGAAATGAATCATTACGTTGGGATGAAATAAAAAATAAAACATGTTTGGTTGCCCTTACGACTGAAATATATCATTACATAAGGAATGTGATTCTTTCTCTTTTAATGAAAATCATTCCTTAGGGAGGAGTTTTTTTTTCTTTTTGTTCCTTTCCTTGAAGGAATGATCCAGTCAATGATGTAACCCATAAACCGGCCCATTACCCAACCCATGATCCAACCCATGACTTGTACCATAACCCAAATAATGGCCCAAACCATGTGTCAAAACATGACCCGGCCCATAATCCAAATCATGTCATGACCTGTGAACCAACACATGAAGCGATCCACAACCAAAACCATTACCTAACCCATGACCCGACCCACAAATCGACACATGAGCTGAACACTTAACTCGACCCATGAAAAGACCCATGGCTCGAACCATGAGCCGACCCACGACCTAAACCATGACCAAACCTCAACTTAAACCACGAACTGACCCATTAGCTGAACCACAACCCGATCCATGATCCAAATAATGAACAGAACCATGACCCGACCCAAGTTATATTTTTTTCCTTCATCTTTTTTAGTCTACCAAAAAACATGAAATAATGATACATTTCATTACTACTTCTAACCAAAATGATAATGGAATGAAAATGACCCATTTCACTCCCTTATCCATTCCATTAAAAATTTAGGTTTTTTTATTTTTATTTTTATTTTTTTTGAACGGCAAAGTTAGTAGTTAGAATGTTAGTATCACAAAGTTAGTATTAATTTCACCTCTTGCCTGGATTTGAACCCAGAACCTCCAATAGAAGCTTTGCTTCCCACCTTCCTCTTAACCACCAGGCCAAGAGATCATTGGTATTTTTTTTTTACTCAAAATTACTTAATTACTTGTTACTTTACTTCAAATCTTCAAAACCGGCAAAACAAATTATATACATATTTACTTTTTCTCTTAGCTTAACAACATAAAACAACGATAATATTTGTTTTTTTTTTAATTGTGATTTAGCTTGATGTATTTCTTGATTTAGCCTAATCCAATAAAATGTCGATGAAAATATCAACACAATTTACAAACACAAAATGATACATGAATATTGTTTTTTTTTTAAATCGGGGCCCTAACATTTTGGTAGGCTCAATCCCTTGCTTTACTTGCTAATGAGCCACCCCTGGCGAGCGGGCATGATATAAGAATATGTTCAACGGATTCAATCTCTAGGCCACAAGCGTCACAAATCATGGACTCCAAGTATACGTTTCCTTTGGCCAACGCAATTTTGGAGGGAATTATGTCTAGGCATCCAAAGAAATTCACCTTCTTCGGCAGTCACTTGGACCATTCGAATTTCCTGTTGTCACTTGTCAATCACCAAAGTTTGTTTTTAAATCTTAGTTCTTAGTGATTTTACTAAAACAAACCAGAATTATCACCCAACTAGGCCCATTTATGTCAATATATCCATTAAAAAACAGTATAAATCACATAAATGTATGATAATACAGTTAATATTTTTATTTTGTTTTCTAAAAACTTTAAAGCTCCAAGTGGATTCTAAAACTATAATAAGAACAGAGGATGTGTACACACATCTTAATATGATCGTACTTTCGAAAGTTCAGAGATATAATATTAAAAGAGATAAAAATATATATATTTTTGAAGAACATGCCGTATTGACATGTGAGATCGAAATCGACGTCACCACATACGAAAAAAGACGTGTGATGGACATGGTCGATGAAGAGACTAGTTATAGAAAAGATACTAATTTCACTTGCAACATTTAATAAAATAAGAATGTTTCGTGTGGTGTTAAACAAAAATAATAAAGACATTTGACTTTTGTTTAAAATATCACCGACATATAGACATATAGAACGATTGGCTGTGTAAATACGAAATTATGAAGGATTATTTGCTATAATTAAAAACGAGTTAAATGGTTTAAATATATAAAAGTACCGGAAGATGCATTCGTGATCCGTCAAGGAAAATAAACTTTTAAAACACTGGTTATGCGCTTAAACAATTAATTGATAAGTTATTATATAATAAAGGTTTAATAAAAGTTAATATAATAAAATGAATATGAAATCATATAAATTAAAAGGGTTAGTCTAAACATACCCTCCTTTCCACTTGTTATTCACTCCCCTAAAATTCTAAATTTATATTTGTCATAATCACCTTTTTAATAAATCTTTAATTTTAAAAAGTTCCAAAACCTTCATATAGATATGATTGAATTTTTTTTTCCTTATCCAATTATGATGAATTATAGTATATATTATGTACGTGGGTTTAAGATAGATTTAAGATAAGTAGAAAATATACATATATATTTCTAAAGTTGTATAAAAATTTGATTATGCAAAAGTATATATATGGTAAAACTAAAATTTAAAATGTTATAAATTTAAAGGGGATTGGTTTTATAAAAGAAAGTATATTGTTTAAAATTATAAAAAATAGAAAACATAAAAGTTATATTGTATTATCTTGGAATTTGAGGAGAGTTGTACGACAAGTAAAAATAATGCAAAAGGGGTTCGGTTTAACACAACCCAAAATAAAAATGATGTTGAAATTTAGTCATTCATTAGCTCAAGTGTAATTTGCTATTCATTGCCTCCTTCTGTATATAGATAACTATGATATAGGGTCACAAGTAATGCGTTAAAATGCGGTGGTCAGTATTAAGCGTAAGCATACATGACCGTATAAAGTATAAACCAACTAAAATAAACTCGGATTGAACCTATTTCAGTGATACCGGAACTAGTTTGTCAAAGTATAAACCCTAATCCTAATTTCTAAACCCTGAAGCTAAAACTCATTAAATAATTACGAGTAGTAAATACACGGCGACGAGCAAGAAGAAACTTATAAGTTTCTTTGGTTTTGGCTAATCTTAAATAATTCTGGTTAAGGTTCGGCGATACACACACCACCTGAATGAGCTCAACTTGTAAAACTCTTGATGTCGGTTGGTTCAAATTGTCCAACATACTTGACTGGTTCAGTTTGTCACTTTTGTTGAAACCGCAACAAATGGTTTGGTTCAAAATTTTATTTAAATCCGCACAAATCAATCTATGCACATCCCTAATGTTAAAATATGAGACTTATAAGTTATAACCAACTGGTTATGAGTTCAAAGTTTGTTAAAGGAAATAATGAAAAAAAACTAAATCATTGTTCAAAAATAGAATAATATCATATAAATAATAGGGAAAGCTTCATCCAATAGTAGTCAAAGTTTTTTAGTTGTTCCACTAAAGTCTTTTCATTTTTTTTTTAAATTTAAAATCACTTATACTTTTGCTAGGTGTTCAATCTAGTCTAGTTTTTTTCTAAATTGTTATAATTATTTAAATTTATTGTGACAAATGAAATATAGAGTGATGCTATGCTAAATAAGGGCTTCTCTAAGAAGGGTAGGAATGATTTTAAAATTCATAAACCGGCTCACACAAACTCTGAAGCTAAACTTAAAAAAATAATGACAAGAAGCAAGACACAATGAGCTTAAAACATAAATTCTAATACTTAAAAGCTAAACCCTGAAAGAAAATTTTCCAAATCTAAACCCTTAAATTAAACCGTAAAGGTAAACCCTAAAAGCTTAACCCAAAGCTAAATTCTAAAGCGAACCGCTAAAGCTAAACTCTAAAAGTTAAACCATATAAGCTAATTAAACTCTAAAAGCAAAACCCAAAAACGCAAACTCAAAGCTAAACTTTCAAAGCTAAACCTAAAATCCAAGATTGTAAAGTTTGACGAGACGGTTCCAACGATGTTAGAATGAGTTCAATTCAACTTTCAAGCTGGTTTTTAGTGATTGTGAGTTTTTAAAAATCCTTGCTACACTTCATACAATAAGCCTTCTATTTTACTTGAACTTTTTTTATAAAACATATATGAATCTAGATTCAAAATAGGTGGAAATTTTTTTCAATTAACTTGTATTAAAAGACAATTGTGAAAAAAAAAACAAATTCATGAAAATATTTAAAGTCAAACGGAGTAAAGGAATTCATCAAATAGCACACAATATTCATATATGTTTCATTTGTGACAATCAATTTTAAAAATAAAAACTTTTATAAATATATTTTACATAGATTATACCACCTAGCGAAACTTAAGTGACTTTAAAGATACAAAATCTTTGAGTTAGCTAATTAAAACAATTGAGAAATTTGGTTATTATTAGATAAACTTACCATAAGTTATAATACTTAAAACAAATTTCTAGTAAAACTTTTTACATAATGTGACATATTTAACTTTTAGAACAGGAAAGGATTTTATTCGTTTAGTTAATTAGTTGTATGAACCCGACCAATGCCGGTCTTGCCGCTTATGAATCGGTCTCCAACTTAATATATTGACCCAGCCCAAACCCAAACCTTTTTCTCTTCTCAAACCAGCAATTCTGCAAAATTTACAACTATTGATTACAAATAAAAGAAAATCACATCGTCGTTTTCTTTTATACAGAAATTTCGCTAATTTTTTTTTTCACAATCTCTATTTTGGTAATATTGTTTAGAATTGTTAATGCTTTAATATTTTTGAGTAACCGTTTTTGTCATATGTAATAATCTGTGTTGTAAAGTCAGGATTAATCGGTGATCCGATGTTGCAACTTCGTATAATCGACCAAAAAACTGGTAGGCAACAGAATCACTAAAAATTGGTTGAAATCAATAAAAGTGTACTTCGTGTGTTTGAAAATTACGTATAAAATTACAATCCGATTTATCATATAAATCCGATTAATGCGAGTCCATACCGCATACCCAACTTGAGCCTAGCTTTTTTTTACAACATTTAATGTAATATTAACTCGTGGTTAACCACTTTCGCTTCACAGAGTGAGCACTATTTTCATATTAGTTATCAATCAATTCACGTTTAGCAAGAAATTTCACAACTCGTTGACATTTTAATGAAACAACTTATGTGCATAATTTCTAGTTACATCTAACACATCATATAAGTAGTTATGAATCTTCATTTTCACCAATTCAACCAACAATCATGGTTTTAACATCAATTTGAATAATTCTTTTCACATCATAACAAATAAAGCATAGAATTCTTAATATCCACTACATACATGAAGAATTCATACCACATTCATCAATTTCACCAAATCACAATTTCATTATATGAACACAACATCACAAATCATCAATTTAAGTTCACATGTCATGCTTATCTACATAGAATATATGTTTATCAAGCATTTAACACCACAATCCTAACTTGCATCGTACAATCCATGGGTTGTACTAAAAACCCACTAAAACTTTAAATTTCTCAACCAAGAACACTTACCTACTGTTTCTATTGCAAGGAAGATTGCTAATCCGTGTTAGAGATTGATTTAGACCTCCAATTCGATCATCGATTGAACCAAATCAATGAAAATCGAAGAACTCCTATTTTTCTCCTTGCTAGGTCGTCGACTCCTTCTCCACCCTTAGCCAAAATCCAGAATTTTGTAACTATGAGGTGTTTTACACCTTTTACCCACAATTTTCAAGTTTCCTCTATTGACAATTTCAGTCCCTCTACTACTAGTTAGTATTTTACCTAGTTTAAGCATATATTTAACACCAAATCAACTTAAAGCTGTTAGTTTCTAAGAATAATAATTACTATATTAATAATCAGAAACATGCATTTACCCTAAAATGGGTCGTTACAATTTGAGTGATCAGGTTCCGAGCTTTGAAGATTTTGTGAAGATTTGGATGCAATAACCGGTTAGAGATCGTGAGATCGGTTTTGTTTCTATGTTTTATGTTTTCTATCACTAAACGTGTTGTTTTCTTCTTTGTTTGCTGCTAATTTTGGATTATGTTGAGTTAGTAGTCTATTTTAGCTGCCTAGGTATAATGAATACTTAATTGACGCGATTTTTGGTTTATGGTCATGTTTCATTTGTTTGATTGACTATGATGTTGGTAAATTACTTGTGTTTTGGTTCAATACTTATGAATATTTTGATTTTTGTTTGCTTGACATGTTCTGGAATTGATTTTGAGTTGCTTTTACTGGTTCTAGTAATTTAGGTAAACTGTAATACGTAGACTTGGTGCATATGGATCGTGTGGTTGCTAGACGTAGTAAATCCTAAGCATAAGTTAGATAATACAAAGAACTTAATACGTTGTATTTTCTGAGACCGAGAGGTAAAGGGATATCTGATTATTGTTGCTTTGGTAATTAGGTGTACATGAGACCGAAAGGTAAATTGAACCAATTAATCTGAATTAATGTGTTGTGAATTGAGTTAAAGCATGGTAGTTACTCCTTTGTGATGATAGCATAATTGACCTAGTGAGACTTAGAGTTGAACTTAGGTAATATAGTACCAAATTCATAGGAGAAGTGAGACCGAGAGATGATCTAATCTGTTAAAGTATGTGTTTAATTAGGTTTTTAGAATAGCTTATATCGCGTGTGTGAGACCGAAAGGATAATGCATGGCACTTAGGTTTTTCTAGTTAACTTAACATTTTGAAAACAATTTCCAATGATGTGTCCAATTTCCTTAATTCGTTTGCATAATTGTATGATTTTAGATGGTTAGGTAACTACTGTTTCCATATTTCGTTAATCAACATATTTGTTAGTTTTTGTGTGTGTTTGCAATTTAATTTGATAATTATCTAGGATATTAGTTAAGATGAAGGATCAAATAGGAAGAAGATTTTGCGTAAAAACAATATGAACAAATACTGGTCATCCATTTAGTTAAGGTAAAAACAATGGAAAGAACATTCATGTAAAAACCCACTTGTTGACTTTTTTGAATCCCCCTTCATTTAAACATTAATAACTTTTTCACATAACATTACTTTCAATGGAAAGAGCATTCATGTAAAAAAACACACTTGCTAACTTTTTTGAACCCCCCTCTTCATTTAAACATTAATAACTTTTTCATATAACATTACTTTCTAATAAAACTTGCACCATAAAAAAAAATATTTTTTTCTCTTTTATTTCAGTAGCATAGTGATATACTTTTTCTAAACTTAAATTAATCTTGTACGGTGATATAATATAAAAGAATCTAATACAAAAAAAGTAGATATACATATGCTGTATTCACAAAACAACTAGATATACATTTACTATATTATAAAAAACAAGATATACATGTATTGTATTCTTAAAACAACTAGATATACATGTACTATATTCTGAAAACAACAATATGTAATGTATTATTCTTAAAACAACTAGATACACATGTAATGTATTTTAAAAATAATTAGATATACATGTACTATATCTTATATTTATTCTTTGTCGTCTTAAAAATAACTAGTTATTAATGTTTAAATGATGGTGGAGGAAAATTTAAAAAGTCAACAAGTAGGTTTCCATCATTAATTACCCTTTCTTTCTTTGTTTAGTTATATTTAAATTTCCTTAAATCTTAACCATTGATTAAACAAATTAAGGGCCAAGATTTGTTTTTATTATTTTTAAGCAAAATAATGTTTTTAGTGAATCAAATCTCTATTAGTTAATAGTCAACACCCCACCCCCACCCCCTCAACCAAATAACGAATTAATGCAGGTTAGATAGTAATTAATTTAGAGACTTTGGGCCGACCTCGGTCTTACTCCACTACTACACCGTGATCGGTACACTTGTCGTAAGCGTATGATTAGTCTAGTATAGTCGAGTCTTTAAATTATTAAACTAGTCATGTTTTGTTTATTTTGCGTCCACATTGCACCATGAATAAGTACCGATTCGTCCTATCATCCTAATAAGCCTAGTAATAACTGGCGTACTTATATAATGTATTTTTGATTTAATTTGATTTTATCTTTTTTAGCCCAAAGCCCCAAACCGATCTTTTGATATTTAACTTGTAACCTAACCCAAAGCAATATAAGAATTAACCAAATGGATTTTCGGGATTTGTCATTTCCTTTTTGAGGTGATAATTGATAAGAGCATTCACAAATAAATCACATCCTACTGTTTATTCAGCATTCTATCTGGAGATTCTAATAACAAATTCATTTACATTCCAATAACTATAACAATCTTTAATTTTATAATTTAGAGTTTCTTGGATAATGATTTTTTAAACATATAGAATCTTCATAATGTTTTTGTAAGTGTATAAGAGATTGAGAGAATAATAATAATACTAATAATAATATAAGTGTAATAAATGATTACAAATAATGACACATTTGAACACTATATTTTTTAAATTCTTTTATTCTGTCTTAGATTATAAAATGAATTTTAATATTAAATCGTTTAAATTGTTATTATCTAATTAAATATTTATCTTATATTTTTAAAAGAGTAAACTGCACTTTTTATCACTGATGTTTGCAGTACTTAACAGTTTCAGTCCACCGTTAAGGAAAAACCGTCCCTAACATTTCAAGTCTTAACAATCTTCGTCCTTAACGTTTCAAATCTGGAAAAAAAAATTGTTCCTGACCTTTCGAGTCTTAACAGTTTATGTCCCTAACGTTTCAGGTCTTAACTGTTTTATGTTAAGGTTTTATTAACGAAAACTTAAGACTTGAAACGTTTGGGGCGAAATTATTAAGGGTAAACTGAAACTGTTAAGTTTTACAAACCACAGAGACGAAAACCGCAGTTTACTCTATTTAAATTTGAAATTTGACTTTTTTTAATCTATATAATTACTAACTTAATTTAAGAAAATTATATTTAAGAAGTTTCTAAGAGCATTCACAGCTCATCTCCTTCCCCATAATTTAACAAAACTCATCATTATTACAAAAAATTGATTACTTTTCAAAAACTTCATACAACTCATTCTCCATTTTCATCTCCCATTCAATTAAATAATACTTTTTATTTCATTTTTTATAATTTTTTCACTCTCTTTCACTCACAACACTCACAAA
>WOUH02053926.1:0-11110 GCA_009936405.2 Stevia rebaudiana
TTTGGGAGGGGTGATGATGTGGCAAAAAATTTGGGAGGGGAAGGATTTCGGAGGGGTGACCGCTACGGATAGTCTTACCACTACGCATAGTCTTATTTATCTATTTATTTATTTTTATTATTTTCCTTTTATTTAATTCTCGCCCTTACCACTACGCATAGTATTATTTATCTATTTATTTATTTTTATTTTTTTCCTTTTCTTTGATTCTTAAACTCAAATCTCTAAATTTTAAAATTTAAATTTCATAATCTAACGGTTTAATATCGACATGCACCGCTATGTCATAACAATAATAACGAAAACGCTACACGCCTTCATATCATATCAAAACCCTTGAAATCTTCGTCCATTTCAAACCTCACCCAATCGAAAACGTTTTCAAAAAATTTCACCAATTTCAGGTTTCTCGCTTTCAATCGCATGATCGGAATGAATCCGAATCAATCATCCAATCCATCACAAGAAGCGGTGAAGCCAGACGGTTTTCATTCCGGCAACGACGCTCCAAAGCCTAATGTAGATCATCGGAATGATAGCAATCCTCCTTCTCATCCGGCTACCGGAAATAATTATACATCATTCGGTCAACCGTCACAAACCGCCGCTCCAACCACACCGCAAGGTCCAAACCCTTACGTATCCGCTGTCCCTGTACGGGATTCATCCACAAAGAGTGAGTTTGCATCTGATCAATTTTCTGTCTTTGATCGCAATTTTACTTGTTAATGTCGTGTAATAGCATTGGAAAGCATCGTATGTGAAGCGATTGCTTGATTGTATTGTGATGTTTGAGATTTTTGCTTTTGTGTTGTTGTTTTGCAGATGGAATGGATTCCGTGAAGGTTTTGTTTGGGAGATGGGCAAAAAAGGCATCTGAAGCTACAAAAAAAGGGCAAGAATATGCTGAAGATATGTGGCAACATCGTATGCTTCTTTTTAATTGAATTATTTCATTTTCAATATCTACATTGGAAGCATTATGTTAATTGATAATGAGTATGAAAAATAAACTTTCTTAGAGGATGTTAGGATGCCATTTGATGTGTCTGCAATGCTACTCAATGTAGAACCAAACACAATTAATCATAAGCTCTAAGATTTAAATAAAACAAATACTAATTACAACCAGCATCTTATATCTTTACCAAGGTTCAATTTTTATTAGAAGATCATCAATGTGATGCAAATTAGAACCCATGTGTTGATCTTTTTTAGCGACGACACAATCGTTTTATAAACTCCAAGAATCAAACAAAACACATACTAATTACACTTAGCATTTTACTATGGTTCAATTTTTGTGAATTGTGATCACTTTGGTATCGTTGTATAAACATGTTAACAACGATGTAATCAAAGATATATTAAGAAAGTGTTTCCACCACATGGATTGGTACTTAGTAGTAAATCCTTCTCTTTTTTACTAAATCTGTTATTTATTCACTGTTTTCACAATCACTGGTTCAGTAGTCTGTGATATTTGGTTGTTTGATTTTCTCTTGTTCATGCGATTTTTGTACTGTTTTAACAAAAACATAGTTATCTAACACGCGACCTAAATACCTAATTGTCTCTTAAATGTGTGATAACTGTAATATGAATTTGAGACTTCATACTGGTGTGAATTACTAACTAATAATGAACTGCATTTTTTATTTGCTTTCATACGTTTATATATAATTATTTGATAAACTTTTTTATTCATTAATTTTTCTTTGAACCAGTGAAAACAGGTTCCAGTATTACCGATGCGGCTGTTGGGAGAATTGCTCAAGGAACCAAAGTTCTTGCAGAAGGTGGATATGACAAAATCTTCAAAACAACATTTCAAACCACTCCCGAAGAACGACTTATAAAATCATATGCATGCTATTTATCGACTTCTGCGGGTCCCGTAATGGGATTACTCTATATCTCAACTGCAAAACTTGCATTTTGCAGTGATAATCCACTTCCATATAAAGTTAATGAAGAAAAAAAATGGAGCTATTACAAGGTCAACTTTCTTTTTCAATATCCACAATGAATTCATTTGCAACCAACTCTTTTATTTTTTTATGCAGAAATATTATATCAAGTATGAGAATTTTGACTTTTATGTGTTTTGAAACAACCAATTAATAGGTGATCATGCCATTGCTTCAACTGAAATTAGTCCGACCTTCTAGAAGCAAATCAAATCCTGCTGAAAAGTACATCCAAGTGATATCAGTTGATGATCATGAGTTTTGGTTTATGGGCTTTGTAAATTATGAGAGTGCTGTGAAAAATCTTCAAAGTGCACATAACCAACACCAGTATCCAGTCTGCATTGGTACATCAAATTGCTAAATAATGACATCTTTATTTTGAGTTGGCATGTAATTCATTTCAACATTATAGAAGTTTAATAATCTATGATCTATTGTTTTCTTGTCATGGGTTTCTCTTATAAAGTTTGGATACTTGCATGTGAGTAGGTTCTCTATATTATTGAGATTGGTTAAAAGTCGTTGCGAGTGGAGGAGAGATAGAGAAATTGATAAATGTAAATATAGAGAATAGGAGAGAGAAAGTGTAACGATAAAGGGATAGAAAGTAGTATTTAATTGAATAAGAGATAAAAATATAATGATTGTTGTATAAAAAAATATTATTTAGTTGGATAAGAGAAAGAAAATGTAGTTGTAAAGGTAAAAAAAAATTATTTAATTGAATAAGATAGAGAAAAAATAATGATTTTTAATTAATTATAGAGATGGAGATGAAGAACGGGATGTGAATGCTCTAATGTGTTGGTTTGTGACCTTGACTTAGATTTAAAAAGGTATTCTATAATTAAAGTGAGATAGGAGATATCAAGTTTGAATTTTAGTAAGTTCATTGCACTTCATATTTGTATTATAGGTTTCAAGTTTGAATCTTCGATCCAACTTTATAAATTTGAGTTTAGTTCAACTTTCATCTCTTTCAAGTTTCACTTCTTTCTCCCTTATATAAGTATAAAGTAGCTCTTGTCCCATATTGTTTATTAAAAAGCTTTTTTTTTTTTTTTAGAAAACTTTTAAACTTACATGAAATGCCCCTTTTATTTAAATACATTAAAATATAGAAACCTCAAATTCACCCCTTTCATTTTTGTCGCCCTACTATAGTTATTTTTTGTTTATAGATCATCCCTTTTGGTAAACACTTGCGATAAATCGGGATATATAGAATGTGCTTTCCTCGACATAACCCCTAAAGTACACATAACCGTGCTTCTAGATTACCTAAATTAACAATTATCGAGAAGCTAAGACTTTGAGAAGATTTCATTTTAAAAAAAAGGACTTTAATGTTTAAGCGAATTTGATAACTACTATTAGTTAAAGAATTCCTAAAATAGGTAAAGATGAAGAATATAATAAATATAAGGATAAGAACGAAGATAAAGAAGCACCTAAGAGCAAATACGTTTCTAAAGTTCTTAGGTTATAGTCTAGGTTAAAAGTTTAATAACGTAGATCCCTATGACCACTGTTGCAAAAGTCGGTCTCCAAGGCCGAATATTCGCTCCAAGGAGGTGTTCCGAGGCGGTTTGTTTGTCCGAGTATCTCCGAGTACTCCCCGACTACACCCAAATGCTCCTCGATTGCACCCAATTCCATAGTCGACCGACCTAGGAGCGCCTAGCACCTTTTGTAACCTTGCCTATAACCATGACTCTAATATCAATCTGTCACACCCCAACTGACGTAATAATACGTCAGGGGTGTCACGAACGACCGTTCAAAAGCTTATGATTGCTAATTAAAAGGTTTCATATATTCAACTCTGAATTCAATGTTTAAAACTAAAAACCAACAAACATTGTTAACTACAAATTACAACACATAGAAGGTTTAATTTAGTCAAACTAGGTCCACATGCATCCATGTATGATCAACAATCTTCAATTGACTAAGTTCTACCTAAAATATTTGCAAAAGAAGTGTTAACTACAATAAACATTTGTAACCCCGTAATTTAACATTCTAGAGTTTTAAGTTATGAAATATTTCAAAAGTTGCAACCAGGGGTTGTAACCATGGACAAGATGATGGAGAAAACCATGGTTAGGTTTAAAGAGGGGGTGGGGTGGGGGGGGAGAGGGGTTGGTTCGATACACATGTTTTGAGTTACTTACGCTACAATTTCTTTTGTTAATCTGAGTAAATTACACACTAATTCCTTTTTACTAAAATGTTGTTGTTTTTAATAGAAAAACTAACTCTGTTAGGGCTATTTGGTAGCCTGTTAATGATTTCATTAAGAGGCTACCACTGAATCAACAAGAGACATTGACTGTTTGTTACACACCTCTTAATGGTTCAGACAACCTCTTAATGAGTGTGTTCATAAATATGTTAAATTTTTAAGAGGCAACATTTTAATGGTTCAACACAATTTTTCTAAAACAAGGTCTTAGTGTATTAAAGAGTTAATATTACTTAATACGAAATCTCATGGAGTAATGAAGGAGAGAAAAGAAAAGAAAATGAAGAGAAAAGAAATGAGAAGAATAGTGAAATGAAATTAAAAGAGAAAAGAAACGAAGATAAATGAATTCTTTCTCTTCTCTTTATTTCCTTCCATTTTGGAAGGAGAGCCGGGAGAGTAAAATTAAGAATCATCATTTCTTTATACTCTACTTTGTTATAGTAAAAAGCTTAGAAACACAATTCTTTTGGGTTTCCTTTTATTAAATAAAACTCATGAACACTTATTTCACTTTTCATTCATTTCCTTCCTTTAAAAACTCAAAAACACAAATATTTCAGTTCTCTTATTAAATGAGACTCGGGAAGACATCTACAACATAGAATCTAGAGCGTAGATTGTAGATGAAGCAATACTACAATAACAAGTTTACTCAAATAATAAATCAAGCTTAATCAACTTTGAGAGTTAAAAGACCATATTAGCAATGTGTGTTTTGTAGCAATTATAGCCCATTGGACCAGCCTAATAGAGTCTCAAACATATGAATCCTCTTAGCTATTAGACAAGAGGGAGTCCCCCACTTTCTCCCACTGCTACATCAACGACACATCAACTTCCTCACTTTTTCCCACTTTTCCTCATTTTTCGTGTTTTCGTCTCATTTTTTCCCACTTTTCCACCCCATCAAATATTTAATATTTATTAAATATAAAAAAAAACTTTCATTAATTAAATAAAAAAATACAAACTAATATAAAATAAAAAGAAAAAAAATAACTTAAATAAAAAAAGACAAAAAAAAAATTACAACTTAAAATAAATAAATACTAGTCCGAAAGATCCCAACCCCACTTTTCCGCGATCTCACATTTACAGTCTAGGATCACTCGTAGCTTCGATTCTTTGAAATTAGAATGATCACTAGTATATAACTCAATATCTTTATCCTTTTACGCCTCGTCCAATGTCTTTTCTTTTTTTCTTAGAATGTTTAGGCGTAACTCTTTTTCGGTATTTGTACGTTTTTATTACGTGGTTTTTGAAACATTTTGTTCATACCGCCTCACGAAGAACCACCACGGGATGAATCGCCTTCTATTTTTTATAAAAAAATATTGGTGTGTTTATAGTATTTGGTGTGGATGAAATGAGAAAATGATTGGGTATTTATAAGGTAAAAAGTTATTTTTTTTTTAAGTTTCAACGGCTAGTAACCACCCCATCCACCCCCACCAACGGCTCTTTTTCTCCTCGGGGCCAAACGACTCTTATTCACCTATTTTACCCACCCCGATTCCGGGGGGCGGTGTTCCGGTACGGAAAACCCGGGGCCGGGATTGTTACGAATAAAAGAGGTTTAGAGTCTTTTTAGTTGAGTTTGTTAGTTGAGGGTTGAGTTTGTAATTCTGTAATAGTTAGTTGGGCAAATTATGTCAATATTGTAATAGTTGGGGACTACGCTTGTAAGATGACAGTTAGTGGTTATAATAACAACGTGGCGGGTCATGACGACTTAGCTTGGATTTGAGTTTCTTCTCTCACTTGTTTCTCTCTCTAAATTCAAGCGTAACAGGGATCCTCCCTGAACCCACGCCGCGTCCTCATATACAAGGTTTCAGAAATGGCGATTTCTACGCTCACATCAATCGTCTCATCAGCGGTGGTTCGTCGGCGATTACCTTAGTCGGCGCCTTTTGTATGCTAACTATAGGTTTCCACAATCTCCATCCCTCATTTTTTGCATCCTCGAATCCTTTGTCTAGGTACAGTCTTCCCCCAATTTCTAGGGTTCTTATTAGCCCTAATTCGCCATTATACATGTCTTCGTGATTTGAATTGAGTTTTCTTTGATTTTTAACTGTTACAGGTTGAGTTTACATAGCAAATCGCAGGGCTATCATAGTAGTGGTATTAAAATGGAAGCTTCAAATCTAAACACTGTCCCGAGTATTGTTGTTTACGTGACTGTACCAAACAAAGAAGCAGGTTTGTCGCTAATGATCCAGTTAGTAATGAGTTTTTGAACTATTATTAGCAATTGTTTATGCTACTAACTGTATATATTTGTCTATTATACATATGAACATGTTCTTATTCTAGTTATGATTTATGGATTGTAACAATTATCTTATGGTTTTGTATGGTTTTGTGGTCTGATATATGGATGACTTAATGAAGGCTTGATACTATGAGAGCCCATCTAATATTAAACAATTTTTAAAATTTTACAAAATCATTCAGAACTTTTTGTGAATTTTTCATCCTTGTGAATTTTTCATAATCGGTTAAACTAAGTAACAAATTCAACAGTTATGAAACTTTGGTATTGATTATTGTTTTCCAATTTGACTGTAAATGTAAAAAATATAAGCTACTTAAACTAACTAAGATTCAGGTTACCTATTTTTACCATTTATAAATAATTTCACAACTGAACAATACTGAAATGTGAGTGGTTTTTTTAGGGACTTTACTTAACATTATTGAAATATTGTAACTTATTCATTATTTATTTTTTTTCTTATATGTGTACAAGCAAACGCATGTAATAAATATATCTGAAAAATGTAGGGTCTGAAGAGGGTGAGATGAGGTCAAATTTTTAGCTAAGTTTACAGGATTATTTATTCTGTTAGTAAATATTAACACATTTCATCAATGTTTATGAGATAAGTGGTGTGTTAATAGTTAGCAGAAAGAAATAATTTAATCATAATTAGTCAATTGAACTCAACTTCGTATCATGTGTCATTCGGTTTATTAATGCTGATTTGGTTATGGTTTTTTTTTTTTTTTTTGTTTAGGTAAGCATTTGGCAGCAAGCATTGTGAAAGAAAAACTTGCAGCTTGTGTTAACAGAGTACCAGGTATATGACTCTATATCATAATATATATAATTGATATTCTGCCTATTGCATAACTGTAGATTTGAACCATATAAAAAAAAAACCAAATTATTTCTTCAACTTGAATCTACTGTTTAAATAGCATTAATATTATTAATTCTTTTTTTCTGAATGCAGGTATTGAGTCAGTGTACCTGTGGAATGGAGAGGTATTATATCTATTTTTGGCACACATGATTAAAATAAATATTTAAAAGTTTTAATTTTTAAAGTGGGTTTTTGTTGTTTGATGTTGTGCAGTTAAAAACAAATTCAGAAGAATTGCTCATAATTAAAACCAGAGAATCTCTTTTAAATGCTCTAACCGAACATGTCAAGGCAAATCATTTATATTTGTAAGTGCATTATAAAAGGGCATTTGCATATATCCCCTAAATCTTTGTTAATTACGTAATAACCCAAGCAAAAATTTATATAGAATATATCTCCATCCAAAACTTAATTAATTGTGTATTTACTCATTTTGCGCTGTTTTAGTAATATTTTTTATTATAATGACTATTCCACCCTTACTTTACTAAAGCTTTAAAATTTTCTAATTTTTAATTTGTGTTTGTTTTTACATTCTTTTTTTGTTTTTCCATCATTTTATAGAACTAAATTTAGAAAAATAAAAATAAAATTAAAAAATAAACATAAAACTTGTTAAAAATTACTAATTGTAAAAATTTAAAGAAATTCTTAGAAAATAGGGTTTCGGACAAAATAGTTGTTTAATAAACATTTCTATTAAAAAAAGTTTAAAAGGGTAACTAGGCAATTATTTAAGTTTTGGATTGGAAAATATGCTATAAAATTTTTGAGTTGGTAAATACTCAATTAACTAACTTTATAATGGGATATATGCAATTCTCCCTGTAAAACGTTCAGGGTTTTTTTTTTAATAAAAAGTAATAATGCATAAAAAACAATTTTTTTTAAATATCAACTGATGTTTGTATGTATTTTACTATTTTTTTGTGTTGGTGTAGTGTGCCTGAAGTGATTGCATTGCCAATAACTGGTGGCAGCAAACCCTACTTGAAATGGTTGAAAAATAGCACCAGAGAGGAGTGAGTTAGTTAAGAGATATGTTTGTGGTATGTGAATTAGTAAAAAGTAGGTGAGATATTCTATGTTTTTTTTACTGATATTGGATGGATTGTGACTGAACCCATTTGTCGGTTAAATAAAAAGTATCTGTGACTATTAATACTTGTATAATAAATAAAGTTACTTTGAAACGTCACGTGTCCCCTTGTGGTAAGTTAGTTAACAACCAAAAATATAAACCATTTGTAAAATTGTTAACAACTAGGTGGAACTCACCATTTGTAAATTATTATTATATCATTGATTCCAAGCATTCTTGTAGTCTTGATTATCATGTCTTCTAATTCTTGATTTTTTAATACATGATTATTGATTTAAAAGTAATGAAGATAATAATCAAGTGCATTAGGGGTGTGTGTGACAATGGTGAGCAGATCACGACCTTAACCCGCGAAACCCAAGAACCCGCGATTGATTAATTTCAGGGTCCAGTTTCGGGTTGGAGTACCCAAGAACCTGCGAAACCCAAGAACCCGTGAATTAATAGAGTACCCGAGAAACCATGAAATATTATGGTTGTGCAAATGTTTCGAGTACAACTTAGTCATTTGAAGATTGTTCATCATATAGGGATGCATGTTGACCTAGTTTAACTAAACTAAACTTTCTATGTTTTGTAATTTGTTTAGTGAACAATGTTTGTTGGTTTTGAGTTTCATATAATAGGGAATTTAATATATGAAACCGTTTAGTTAGAAATCATGTGCTTTTGAACAGTCGTTTCTCACTCCCTGACGTATTCTGCCATTGGTTGGGTGTGATAGTTATATTATTAAATTCCACTTAGGCAAATGATTATTTATTATGAGCATTAGATAAATTTGATCAGATTTTAATATTCATTTTAGTTCAAAAATCGTAATTGTACCTAGTCATTGAATCAAATTCAACTCAAGACATACAAATTTAAAACTTAAGTCAACTAATGATCAATTTACAAGTAAACCTTTCAACGTTTATTTTATATAATTGGTATATATGTTGTTAAATGTGCATAATCATATATTAGAGGCAAACAAAATCATAGCGACACACCATAACCGGTGGCAGCGGAATTATTTATTTATCACATGTGCCACTAAGTGTTACAATATTAATAACATGTGAACTATTTTTATTTAGAGCAAATACAATGTTCAAAAAGGTAAATACATTCAAATAAAAGACATAAATTCTAATTATTAATATAGTTCTATGATTCCTAATTTGTCACATAACTTGAATCTTCAAAATGTAACACATGTAAAATAAAGGTTTCTTTCCAACATGTTTCCCAAACAACACACTCCCTCAAAGGCTTAGGGGCTGTTTGATTTGGCTGACCCAGTATAAGCTGACTGATTCAGAAGCTGACCCAGTTAGAAGTTCTGACTGAGTCTGCATCTGACTGAAACTTGGTTGTTTGATTCTATATCTGACTGACTCTACTTAATGATAAAAATAACCATAAATTTTCATGCGTATTCAATAAAAATATCCAAATTTTCAAAAAGAACATGTTAGTTTCATGTGTGAATTAAGGAAAAACAACAAATAAACACAGTAAAAAAACTTTTTAGGTTGAAGTTGATAAAAATAAAACATTGAGGATGAAATGTGTAGTTTAATAAAGAAGTTTTATATTAAAACAGACAAAAACAAAACATTGAGGATGAAAGTTGTATGTTATTAAAAATGGTTCAAGCGTAAACGTGATAAAAAAAACAACTCAGCCGTCATCTTCATTTAACCTAAAACCTAAATCGGCGCTCCATCATGCTCTGCTCATCTCCATCTTTTCACTCTGCTCCTCTCCATCTCGATCGACGCAATGCAGCCCACGCGTTTTTGCCCCGTCAGCCCTTGAACCCAGACTCGATCGATGCCAATGCAGCCCACGCGCTTTGCTCTCGTCCGCCCAGTCAGCCGGTCAGCATGCTCCAAATCCCGGTCTCAGTCAGCGGCTCGGTCAGGCCTACTGGTTCGGCCAGCACATCATGTATGAATCAAACACGCTGACTGACTGACCGAGTTAGCCAGTTAGCGGTCAGCCCTTGGGTCAGCCGTATCAAACAGGGCTTACGATAGTTAACGTTCAATATTTTGTAACAACTCGTCATTGTTGAGGGTAACAAAGATTTATATATATAATTTCAGGTTGGGTCACGGGTTCCATAGGGATAGGTTTCCCTTTTGATAGTGTTACTAGGTAAGTCAAGCCTAAAGCGTCAAAATCAATATGAACAGACTCACTCGGGTATCGGAGATGTTTCTGTTAAAAAATATATATATTATATTGCACATTTACGTGCTAGTGTCTAATTGGATAACATGGATTAGTTTAAATAGTGTTGTCTGGTGGTGGGGTAGTTTTGAAATAGTCATAACATTGTGTATTTTGTTAAATTACTAAAGTGGTGTCGAATTTTCTAAGATTGTCAATTGTACAAACTAGATTTATTACCCGCGCGATGCGGCGTGGAAACCTGGTTTATATATCTTCTAACGTAGATAAAATTTGCAACGAATATATTACACTAAAGGTAAGTCTATCCTTCACATAACGCAAAACAAAAAAAAGTTACCATAAAAGAGATTAAACAACAAAATGAAGTTTAAAAAAATTGGGAATAAAAACCCCTTATAATACTTTGTTAAAAAACAATAAAATCTGGAAAAAAAAAACT
>WOUH02053937.1:0-11110 GCA_009936405.2 Stevia rebaudiana
GCTCAAATGCTTCTAAATACGTATATGAACATAACTAACATGTTTATTTCATATCATAATCGGGTTACACTGGGGTATAACAGACAGAAGATTTCCTCCAATTCTCGTTTTACCAACACAAAATTTGGGGTGTTACAGTATGACACGTGTCGAAGCTAGGACACACGTGGCAACGCTACTGCCACGTGGTGCAACCAAGATCGGTGAGTCATCGACACGTGGCATCACGAGATTGGACCACCTCACCACGTCTACGCGTGGCGCCCAAGAAGGAGTGACCATATGGCGCGTGGCGTGTAGCAGCGCAGCCGAGACCCTATAAATACCCTCATTCGGGTGACGAGGATTCGCACCGTTTTCTCTGATCCCGACTTCTCACAAACACCCGTAAACACTCTTAGGATATTAGGGGAGGTTCTACCCAGTTCGGATCATATCGGAGACACTCGAGAAGACGTTATTATGATCACGGAGACAGTCGAGTTCGTGATTCGTTATTCTCTATTGTCGTTGTTACGCCGGTTTTAAGGTGAGTTCTTTTAGCCCCCTTTTAACTATTTTCAACTACTTTTGGGCCTGGTATGCATACGTAAATGTTTTAATGTTTTAAACTGTTTACGTTATACTATATAAGAGTTAAGTTTGATAAACGTATTTTGAGATAGATACATAGGTATTGTGATATAGATCTATAGGTGTTGTTAAAATAGATCTAAGATGATGATTGATATGAATTGGAGAAATGTCGGGATTATAGCGAAGGTAGAGTTTTATGTATTGATGATGTAGTGGGCTGGTGGCTGGGTTCGCCCTACATACGCCCTATACATAAGCATCGTCAGTATGATAAAAGTATACCTAGGTTGGGCTATGTTGGGATTATAGTAAAGGTAGACTTTTGTGTATTGATGATGTGGTGGGATGGTGGCTGGGTTCGCCCTACATACGCCCTATACATAAGTATCGCCAATATGATGAAAGTATACCTTGTTAGGCTTGTTGATCTATAGATATTGTTAATATAGATCTGAGGATATGATTGTTATTATGGTGGCATGTGAGAATTTGATAAACGTATTTAGGGTATAAATACATAGGATTGAAGTATAGATATGATATTGGTTTGTGATGTTATACTTTATAGTGTTAAAAGAATATTGGCCTTGCTTTAAGTATTGAGGTTGTCGGGATTATCATCTGTTACGAAGAAGGTAGACTTCCATGTATTAAAAGTGTGGTGGGCTGGTAGCTGGGTTCGCCCTACATACGCCCTATATATAAACGCCGTCATTATAATGGAAGTTTATCCGAGTTAGACTTATGAGAAACCGATTAGGTGGGACAATGCTTAATGTAAACCAATGTTATTTTAATATTATCAAGTATGACTAGTTGTGGGTTGGTTAATTAGGTATGAGTACCTATAGGTGATGAATCTTTGTTCGGGATATGGTTTTAGTCATATACGAACGGGGTTAAGGTGAACCGATTCTAAGCACGAGAGTGTCGTGTTTGAACCAGGTCTTGATGGTTTATGATAAAAGAAATAATAAGATAGAAGACAGTTAGTAATGTAAGGATCTCAATACCGTGGCTTTGTGATAAAGCAATGGAATTCCCCCTGAGGAGGGAATGCAAGTGAAGCAGGTTGTACAACTAAGACGGTGACGACCGTATGTGAGAGGGGTCAGCTCGTCCCTCGACTCGGTACTTGAAGAAGGTTACATTAGAACGACTAATCACTTATTAAAGTCTTTTATAATGAAATAAATGGGATTGGGTTGAATAAATATTAGGTCATATAATTTATTGTTAGGAATGTTGATGAACGTCTCGAAAGAGACTGATTAACAGTAAACTTAGAACTCACCAGCATAAACTGACGTTTTTTAGTATGCATATCAGATGCAGGGGAAGCTTCTGGATGCAAGTGATGGACTAATTGGCGTGGAGGCATCTCGGACTTAGTTATGCTGGCAAATAGTTAATGAAATATGATGTAAATTATTTTATGAATAATGTAATAGCACTTTGGTTTAATAAAATAAAAGATTATTTTCCGCTGTTGTGTAATCTATGTATGAACCACTGTGCTTATGAGTAAATCTGATAACGTGGCGAGCCCATGGAATTTGGGGCGTCACAAATAATTAGAGATTAAATCTTATAATTTTCGCTACTTCGGTTAGTGAATATGGATTCTACTCTACAGAGGCTTACGGGTGCTCGTTATGGATGTGTCACACAAATCTCAGTACTCTGTCCCTCCTGGTTCAGGCAAAATGTAACACAATATTAAAATCTTCTATTGGTTACCCAATATGAATGCCGACATCGCCACATATGTTAGTAAATGTTTGACCTGTTTGAAAGTCAAAGAAGAATACCAGAAACCATCCAGTGAACTAACACAGCCGGAAATCCCGATGTGGAAGTGGGATCCAATCAAAATTAATTTCATCACGAAACTCCCCTGAACATCGAGCTGTGCCGATACTATCTGGGTGATCTTTGACTAATTAACCAAATCAGCTCATTTCCTTCCAATCAAAGAAATTGATAAGATGGACAAGTTAGCACGTCTATATTTAAAGAGGGTAGTCTCTCGGCACGGTGTGCCAATTTCCATCGTTTCTGATCGCGATGCTCGCTTCACTTCTAATTTTTGGCAATAGTTACATAAAACTTTGGGTACTCAATTAGACATGAGCATAGCATATCATCCACAAACGGATGGCCAAAGTGAACGTACGATCCAAACTCTCGAAGACATGCTACGGGCGTGTGCCATCGACTTAGGAAATAGTTGGGACATCCACTTGCCCTTGGTAGAATTCTCTTACAATAACAGCTATCACACGAGTATTCAGGCATCTCCATTTGAAGCATTATATGGGAGAAAGTGCAGATCTCCCATTTGTTGGGCTGAGGTAGGTGATAGTCAAATCACCGGGCCAGAGATGATACTCGAAATGAAGGAAAGATCGTTCAGATTAGAAACCGTAAGGCGGCATCTCGTGATCGTCAGAAAAGTTACACTGATAAACGTAGAAAGCCATTTGATTTTCAAGTAGGCAACAAAGTGCTTTTGAAAGTCTCACCTTGGAGAGGTGTAATCCGTTTTGGTAAACAAGGCAAACTTAGTCCACGGTATGTGGGACCATTCGAGATTAGTGAAAGAATTGGTCCCATTGCTTATAAAATCAACCTCCCTGATGAACTCAAAAGTGTTCACAATTCTTCCACGTATTAATCCAAGAAATGCCTAGCTGATGAAACATTGTTTGTACCGTTGGAAGAAATACAGATTGATGACCTACGGCCCAAACATTAACTAAAACCCACTAACAACTCGAGAACCAAAACATAATCTCGAGAACAACTAAAAATAAGCATCAAAACTCATTTATTTATGACTCAAAAATCTCCCCCTAGTTTGATATTTCTTGTGCCTTCTCTACTTGCTCGCCTTCAGCATCAATCGTCTCCTTATTCTTATGAATGTTTGGGTTAAACATCAATGCTGAAACACCACTCATTCCACCAGCCCATGCACCATGTCTGATTGTAGCTCGTACGGTTAGTATAAACTCCAGTGCATCTTCAAGATGATCATTATCGACTTTGATCTCTTGCTTAACCAAAAACTTTAAATCATTTTCACTAAGACACATCAAATCAACTGGGTCATGAAATAGATACTCCATGTCACCACAGTTGATGATAATCCCACAAGTTTGCTCACCAAAAGCACAAAACATGAAACCATCAAGTACTCCTTCAGGCATATGAGATAAAATAGGAACATTCTTTACCTTATTAGTTGGTGACCACTTTATTTCCACAACATTCAAATCAATTGGATTTCCCAACGAGTTAGTCTTCTTAACAGGCTTTGACAATGCAACTTGAATATCTGTAAACCCAACCTTAGCATGCTTTTAAAGAGAATCAAACCACATCTGCCCCTTTCGGTTGTTTGTTGGATTATAGAAGGGTTTTCCTAAAAGCTCACACAGATCCACCGCAGTGAATGACTTGAAATCAGATTGATTCTCATAATATTCCAATCTTTTTGATCCTTTTCTTGTAATCCACCATAGACTCTTAGTCTCATCAAATCCCCATCATATAATACCATATCTATAGCCTTCATAGTTGTACTTGTTATCATCAACATCAACTACAAATCTAGTAGGATGAAACACATTCATATCTTGAACACCTTGAGTCACCCTGTTCCTTACAATCATCAATTCTCTCCCTTTTTCAGCACTAACCAGAAACCTTGTATCACCTTCAAAGTATTTTTGCATCATTTCAGCTTTATAGCTTGTACGCTAAATGAATGATTCTTGAGCAGCAGCTGTTTCAGCTTCAGACATGGTAGCTTTGACGGTATCACTCACAAAATTAACCCATAATTTCTCTTGTAACTTCTATTGCATATCAATCATAAATACAGACAACTTCCCTAACTCTGCTTCAAGTGACTGTATCTTCTTCTCTTTAACATCATTTTCTTGTCTCAGCTCAACAATAACCACACTATGAGACATAGACTCCTGTTCCAACTCAAAAACACGTTTCCTACAATTCACCAATGTCAATTGGTTCATCATCAGGTAAAACATTCTTTCCTTTATCAACATACGTTCTCTGATCTTGTTCTAAAATCGTAACATCCTGCAATGCTTCAATCTCTGGTTGTGCCGATGATGAACTGATGTGTTGCAAAACACACACATTTTTCTTTGTATTTTGAGTCGTATTTTATGTACTTTATTATACTTTTTATTATATTTTGTATATTAGTTAGTTCTATGTTGAAATGTAGGTGTTCGGGAGCTATAGGAACAAAAACGAGATAAAACGGACGAAGAACGAACACCAGGCGAGAAACACAAGAAAGCTAAATTCCACACGGTCGCGTAGCGCTCGAAACGGTCTTGTGGATGTCACGCGACCCATTCCAGAAAACCTACACGGCCGCGGTACGTGCGAAACGGCCGTGTCAGCCTGCGCGTACCGTCCGATTCCAGAAGCTAAAACCGATCTTCCCGACTATTTTGTCTCGCGCGGTACGCGTGGGAAGGCCCCAAAACCTTGCGCGGTGCGTGGGAAAGCCTAAAACCGATAAAAAAACACTAATTTTATGTTATAAATAGAACATGATCCCAAGGGTTAGGGAGTTCGGCCCAGGAGCAAAGTTGGGCAATTTTGGACGAGGAATCTGATGAGATCATAAAGTTTGAAGCTTGGATTTGTTTAGTCATTCAATTTGGTTGGTTTTACTTTATTAATTACATTGTCTTTGTTTGATTTGATAGAATTCTACTTTGTTTCAATGTTTGAAAGACTTTGATAGTTATTATATGATATTTATGATGTTTGCAATGAGAATGATTGGCTAATTTCATATATAGTTGCGTAGGTAATGTTTGATTGAATGATTGCTTATCTTCAATGGTGTTTTGGACTATGATACTTTCTAATTGGATATAATCAATTAAAATTCAGTAAATAATTAGCCACATAGCAGTCTAGGTTATATTAATTGGTTACTAATTCAACATAGGTCTAGTTTGTCTATGAGCTAGGTTGATTGTTTGTTTAAAGTCCGATTTAAGTCGCCTTTGAATTCTTGAGACCGAGAGGAGATAGAACTAGGTTGTCTCACTATTGGTTTAGGTAATTTGGGTAGACAGAGAGGATAACCTAAGTTAATTAGACTAGTGGTTAGCAATTGAAAGTGTGAGTTGGTTAATAATTGTTGTCTTAATGTACGCTTTAAGCCGAGAGGAAAATCGGATGTTAAGGAACTTGATTACCAGATAGGTTAGGCCGAGAGGAAACTGTTATACCCAGGAAATTCGATGGCTATCTTAAGGATATACGATGGTTAACTAAAGGATCCTGATTACTGATAATTGTTCATATTATTATGTTTGTATATGTAAACGTATTTAATATATTAATCATAATTATTATATATGTTTACTAATACGCTATTGAGAATTGTTCGCATGAATTATGTCTTTTATTATAAACAGGATATTTAAAGGATCCTTGATCTGATGCCTTAGAAGATATTTACTGTGAATAATCCTCAATTTATCCACGTGTTGATTATGATTACGTGTGGATGAGTCAGCAAGAGGCTTCACTTCCTCATAAATCGGATTGAAGACTGCTTTCAAAGAAGAAGGAGTCAAAGAGATCATGGACCATTATCTCCTAGTTTATAGGAACTAATTTTAATGACCGTTGTAATGTTTAATCATAAAAGCGACCGATGGCATTAGGTTAAAACACACAATTCTGAATACTAAAAACACTCTAGCAATCACAGCTTACTAACTCTCTTTTTGCAGTCATTACTCGTTCAAGCACTCAAGCAATATTCTTAGCATATCCTTCGAATATTCACTTAGAAATCCATCGGTTTGCTTTACTTTTGTACTTGATTTGTTTGATTAATAATATTTACTAGATAAGTGGTTTTTTGGCCACTTATCCGAGGCTTTCTGCCGGCAATCTGTAAGGATTAAGGGCTTTCCTCGCTAAAAATCCTTGAGTTATCCTTTTTACATTTTGTTAACATATCCTTGAGAATTCTTAAGGATATCAAAATATATTTAAGTATAGCAAAGGATAAAACGGCTAATTAAACTATTCGACATATTTCATATTTTGATAAACACTTTGCCTCACTTAGCTAGTTTGGAATAACTAAAATTGATACTTGTTAGTTTTTGACCAAAACAGCTATAACTACATCTCCGATTATTCAGGAGCTAGTCGTCCATTTCTGCCTTGACTTGGTAATTAACCGTCGCTCTCCATGATTCACTTTATCAGCATTTCCTTCGATCAACCGACTCATTTCCACGTTTGTAGTTAAAAAATGGGCAAGTGGTTGATAAGTAACATGACTTACATGAATTATCGATATACAGTCTTCATCTGTGATTATCCCTGAATATACCTGAACATATAATTGAGGATACCTGCAAACACGTCTTTATAGAAATCTTAGTAGCATAATAATATAAGCATAATATTTTGAATTATCATAAAATATGCCTATATTAGATATCCTGAATTATCCTCTGAAATCTCGGTCCTAACAATTGCCCGCAAATCAATTTCGCATGTTTGATCTTATCCTTTTTACAGCTGTGAAATTGATTTGCCGTTGACTGTTATTCCCGGATTTTTTGAGTAAGGATCCCTAGTATTTATATTTACATGGATACCCAAGGATCCTTAGTATTTCTATCCCCAGGTATATATAAGGATTCTGAATTAATAACTACCTTGTTTAGTGCTTCAGATTAGGAAAATGTCTTTAAAAGGATGAAATATAGCTTAATACGAGTATCCTGAAGTTTCCTGAGTTATCCTGAATAATTTCAGGATCCTGAACTATTATGATATAATAATGCTGCTAATCGATCTTTTCTCTGTATAGTTCGACTTGTGCTTGCAGGTAACTTATTGTGGACTAAGTTTTACCTTAAAAGTCGGGATATAGTTAAAGAAAACGTGTGAACATGCCTAAATACCAACTACAAGTGTTGAACAAGCCTCCAACGGTTATGGGTGACTTATGCTGACTAGATTGGACCTAAAGATTTGGGATTTAGGTGAAAAAGACTGTTACACGTGCTTAAATGGACGTGGGAATGCAGTTATACACGGATGAGGGACATGGCAACAGTTATAGAAGAAAACTGAGAATAAGTCAGGATATTCTCTGGGATATTCTGGGATATTGCTTTTTAATTTTACTATAAATAAGGAACCGATGGTCATAGGCAAAAACACACATCACACCTCACTTACACTCGAGACTTAGCATTTCTTGCTCATTTTTGCTCTCGATTCTTTGCTTTCGCTGTTGTTCTTCGCTTACTTAGCATATTTGGCAATCACTTTAGATTTCAACAATCGATTTGCTTTATATTGTACTTGTTTATTTAATTTATAATATTGACTAGACAAATGATTCTTTGGTCACTTGTCCGAGGTTTTATGCCGGCAATCTGTAAGGATTAAGGGTTTTCCTCGCTAAAAATCCTTGCTGTTACTTATTTCTCATTTCATTCTATTAATTATCCTCGAGGATACTTAAGGATATTTAAGGATAATAAAGGATATTTTTACATATTCGTTTATTTGCTTGATTTTAAAGATAAACAAACACTTTGCCTCATAATACTAATTCGGAATAGTTAAAATTTAAACCTGTTAACTTTTGACCGAAACAATTTGGTGCCCAATGTGGGGCAAAAAGTGTTTTCTCATTATTAAATCAACATATCCCTACTTTTCAAGGATTTTTAACAAAAAATGTCTTCTCAACCAAAAACTTCATCTGCTATATTGTCATCTAGTACATCTGCATCTGTTCCTTTGTTATCTGCGAAGTCCTTCCTGGACCTGGATAGGGGACACCCACTGATGGTAACACTTATAATTTATATTTAAATGCTTCTAACCTTGGTGTAACGCAAGAAATAGGAATGACCCCTGAAGTAGCCAAGGAACTACAGAGACTCGAAGATATGATATCCAGTATCCCTAGCGTGGTGAAACCCATACAAGAAGTATCCTCAAATATCCACCAAGTTTCAAGATTTGCTCCTCCAATCTGTGATGCAAAGATCCCCAAGCATTTCAAAACTCCAAACATGAAGTTGTACGATGGAACCACAGATCCCAAGGAGCATGTTTCTCAATACAGAGAAAGAATGGAGATTAACCATATCCCGATTCACCTAAAAGAAGCATGCATATGCAAAGGATTTGGATCAACTTTGACAGGATCTGCACTCAAATGGCTGTTAAGTATCCCTCCTTATTCTGTTTATTCTTTTGCACACTTAGTTAATTTATTTAATAGTCAGTTTTCTTGTAGTAGGCACTTTGAAAAATTGACTAGCGATCTTGTTAGGGTTATTTGTAATCCAGGAGAATCCCTACGGGATTTCATAAATAAATTTAACAAGGAATCATTGGGTATCCCTAACCTTCATATGGCAACTGATGTCCAAGCCTTTATGATTGGGTTACCCAAGGATTCTCAGTTTTATGAAGACTTAATTATGAATCAATGTAGAAACCTAGATGAAGTTAGAAATCGAGCCTTAAAATTCATTAGACTTGAGGATGATAAAAACTTGCAAGAAAGACTTAGTGTACCGACTAGCTATGAGAACCAAGATAACTTTGACTTTTAACTCAAATAGTTATGTTTACTTATTTAAATTCCAAATTCTTTTCGTTTTCTTTCATTATCTTTCACAACTGAAACTGACTTAAGCATCGGAGGGGCATTAGGATCCCTAACGCCCACCTTCACCAAGGTTTAAGTGTTTTGCAGGATCCTCCAGGATATTTACGAAGAACACCCATCAAACTTACACCAGAAAGGGATTGGCCATCCCACACTCGATTCAAGATTCCCTGAGAATCTTCTAAGGTTTAGACGGCTTTCCCCTCTCTCTCATAAGCTGGTTGCCAGGAGCGCATGTAATCCCAGGATAGTTAAGGATCTTGGGACCGGCCCATTTTCAGGTGGCTGACAATTTCATTATACCTGACTATTCCTGAGGATCCTTAAGCAGGGACGGTTTTCACCTCCTGCTAAGAATTTCTCCAGGAGCGTACGTTGTTCAAAGGTCTACCCTTTGAAATCTTATAAAATATTGACATCTTGTTGTTAATACACAAGGGCCACAGTCGCCAGTTTTTAAATCAAAAGGGCTACAGTCGCCAAGTAATTGGTGTTAGTCACCGGTCATAAAGGCCTTAGTCGCCAGTAAATTCGGCTTAAATATCCAGAAAATAGGCTTATATCGCCAGACATCTTAAATACAAATATCCTTAGTCTTTTGGAATCCTCAGGGATTTTTAAAGATATTTGGACAATTTTTGTTTGTTATGTTTTCACAGGGGACAAATGGAGTTGTCACACATTTATTCCTTGTATGAACGTTAACTCTAACTTACTTTTTGGAGTTCAGGTATGTATTCTAATTGATTTAATTTGAAAGACAAGTTATACCATTATGGTTGAACACAATTAGAAAATCAAAATTCTAGGGATCCTAACAGAAAAGTAAATTGTTTATCAACAACTAACCAAAAGATAAACTTAATCAACACTTTATCTTTTATGAAGAATTTAAAAATTAACAGTTGTCATAAAATATCTACCAACCGTTAATTTTGGGGATAATTGTTATGCCCGGATTTTCTGAGTAAGGATCTCTAATATTTATATTTATATGGATACCTAAGGATCCTTAGTATTTCTATCCCCAGTGATATATAAGGATCCTGAATTAATAACTACATTGTTTAGTGCTTCAGATTTGCAAAATGTCTTTAAGAGGATGAAATATAGCTTAATATGAGTATCCTGAATTATCCGGAATAATTCCGGGATCCTGAACTATTCTGATATAATAATGCTGCTAATCGATCTTTTCTCTATATAGTTCGACTTGTGCTTACAGGTAACTTATTGTGGACTAAGTCTTACCTTAAAAGTCAGGATATAGTTAAAGAAAATGTGTGAACATGCCTAAATACCAGCTACAAGTGTTGAACAAGCCTCCAACGGTCATGGATGACTCATGCTGACTAGATTGACCTAAAGACTCGGGATTTAGGTGAAACAACTGCTACACGTGTTTAAATGAATGTGGGAATGGAGTTATAAGCGGATTGGAGACGTGGCATCAAGGGAAGACTGATTCAGATCGAGGATATTCTCCAGGATATTCGGGGATACTGTTATTTGTATTCTACTATAAATAAGGAACCGATGGTTATAGGAAAACACACACAATTCACTCATACTCGACACATATGTTTTGGTCAAAAACTAACAAGTGTCAATTTTAGTTATTCCAAACTAGTTAAGTGAGTCAAAGTGTTTATCAAAATATGAAATATGTCGAATATTTGAATTAGCCGTTTTATCCTTTGCTATACTTAAATATATTTTGATATCCTTAAGTATTCTCAAGGATATGTTAACAAAAAGTAAAATGTAAAAAGGATAACTCAAGGATTTTTAGCGAGGAAAGCCCTTAAT
>WOUH02053948.1:0-11110 GCA_009936405.2 Stevia rebaudiana
GTATTCTCTCTGTATGTAATCGTGTGCTTTGACACGGTCATGGTCCCACCCCCGCACCACACACTGTCGCTTCCGCAAACCGTTGACCGTTCAGAGGGGGTGTGACACCATATTTCGAAATAAGTTCTAAAAAAATATAAATAAAATTAAGAACTGTTTTAGTTATGAAACTGATTTATTAGGCTTCATGATTATTTACAGCAGATTGTAGAAATCTTAATAAATTTTTATTTTTTGAAATTTTTTCTATTTTTATATGAACAGGTTATAAGGAAATCGAATGTTTTAGGGTTCTTTAATTTTAAAAAGTGATTTCGAGATACCACATTTTGATCGATTCTTGATTATTAGATATATAAAACATGGAAAAAAAAAAAACGAAATAGTAAAAGAGATTGGATGAAACATGTAAGTCCATAAACAATAGTATTAACTGCAGAAGACATCTTGATGATGATCTGACCGGGTTCCCGTTAATTAGGATTCACTGGTTTGATGGAATATATGAGATAGGGATGAGGCTACGAATTGTGACGTTAGGGTTATGAAGTCTGATAATGAGTTCAAGAATGATGATGATGTATATATAGCCTCCGTATTACCTCATGTAAGTGCACCCAAGGGGAAACCCTAATTAGAGTATAATGTCAGTTGTGTCCATCATATAATTAACTAAATATATGGGCATTTAAGTCATTGATCATTAACATTTATATAAATAACCATGTGGGACAAAATAATATATATATATATATATATATATATAAGATTTCGTCTAACATTCAAGCAAACACCTCTAAACCAAAATCCAATAGATAATATTTTTCACATTTAACCATAATGTAAAAGGGTGTATTACGTGCATGTGATATGTGTATTCTAAAACATATGTGGTTAAGCTTCTTATTGATAGTACAAGGACATCTTTGTAATATGTGAATTTTTCATGTATCTCACTGTGCAAAGTTACACAAATTTAGAACTAAAGTGCTTAAATATTCATAAACCATTAAATAATAACATGGTTTAAGGGTAAAGTAGACATATTATAATTTTCTTAAGGCATAAGCAAGATTAACCATAATTGATTCTCATATCTAACTTAATGATGTAAAAATTTGATGCATACCTTTGAGTTAAATAAATTTGATTTATTTTTAAATTGATACATTCAAATTAATTGAAAGAAAGGTAAATTCAACATTATATACTAATGGATGTAGCTTAAAAAATATGCATCATAGTTTCAAATTGAAAAGGTGATTAGTTTGAATAAACATATATAATTAAAGTCAAAGTGGATATGATATTACATGAAATCGGTGTTGCTTTCATTTGACACAGGCCCGTCTAACCCATATCTTTAAGGTATGAATTCGTCTGATCTTTCTTAAACCTTCAAAATACATAAATAAAAAATAAAAATTTTAAATCACATAAAAGTTTAATTTTTGAAAACTTAAGACTATAAAAGAAATGATGTATTATGTAAACCTTTGTTGAATGATGGATGTTATAAACCAACCTGAAAAACACTATTGAGTGTCATCGAATCGTATAAAATATAATATTGACCACTATAGTTAGCTCTAACAGATGGAAGACCAGCTAACGTGGCTGCATGTCGATACGACATTGACATCTATAGACCCGCTATCACACCCGAACTTCACTCAAATAAAGTGAAGTAGTAACATAAATCAAGTTGATAGCAAAGTAACACGTTTCTCAAAATAAATGAGTTTTCTTGATAATTGCTTACACTTTTTGTGATAAAACGCATTAATGACACTCAATTTCTCTTCAGAAAAACTCATTTTATCTTCATAATTTTGTATAAACCTCTTATCAATTGTAATTTTTGGTTTTATGATAAATTAGTCTTTGGTTGTGGTTTATCTTGAATGGGTCGCACGGGTCAAGGGTTGACTATATATTCTCAATCGTTTCATTCATATACTGGTTATTTAAAAAAGGGGTAACTTTATAAATGTAATCAACTTTTAATTTTTTTCTACTTGTAGAGGATAGTAAGCAAAACGGGTAAAACCCACCCGTAAAACCCAAACTAACAAAACCGGCACAAAATTGTTGAGCAGGAAAAGTGTAACAAACTCTTGACACATGGCGAAAATCCAGAGGCCTCCAAAATGTCCCACTCATCCGGACCGTTGAAAGAGAACATGCTTTCCTCATCATTGGGAGCCACTCAAACCACCTATAAATAACAAGATCACCGATAGAAAAAGGGATACGCAATCAACAGATTTCACCTGCAACTTAGATCTTTTGTAATTGGATATTTGTAAGAATTGGATCTCGATTGATTGTAATCATCATCATAGAAATAGAAGTACTAAATTACCTTGTGCTAGTTCTCTGTTTCTTCATTGGCGCCATCCACTCATTTCAAACGAGCAATTCCTTACAATCAATTGAATCCGAAACTCATGGCAAACACTAACAACCAAACAATGACGAACACCCCTGCTACAGAGATCCCACGATCAACGCAACAGGAAGAGATTGTTGTAACCGCATCAACAACCGTAGCTGCAAACCCCATTCCATTACCATATACGTCTTATCATACCACTCCATTCACACCCAAAACAAACCAGATCCCAATATTTTCCACCATCACGACCCCATTTTCCTTACCACCAATCTCACACACATCATTCCCATACATCAATTTCCCCACCTCCATAAACCAAACACAAACTACCTTACCAAATCTACCACAAACACCAAAACCATCAGGGCGTCTTAATATTTTCACAACCCCGCAACCATTTCCACAGACAAACAACAGAATTGACCCAACGGTTTATGCCGCATGGGTAGAAAGGTACAACCATGAGATAAGGTTGGCAGAACTCACTAATCATTTACAATTCACTACACCAAACACAAACCCAAGCCCTGCCATCCCCTATAATATCAATAACCATAACCAAACTAAAACCAATAACCAACCAGAGGATCTAACTAAACCATATAAACCGGAAGCACTAATAACACAATCCAAATTCACACCCCGTATAGCCAAAGCAACATTCCAAACAAAACTAAAAATGCCCACAAACATTGGTAAATACAACGGCGCGACTGATCTGGATGACCATATTAATGTATTCATAACAGCCGGGGGCATTGAAGGATGGACTCTACCTGTTTGGTGTCACATGTTTGTACAAACGTTAGTAGGTCCCTCACGAATATGGTTTGATAGCCTCCCGGTCGGCGGAATTGACAGTTTAGAAGAACTAATAAAAAAGTTCCTCCAACAATTTAGCCAACAACGCAGACATCTCCGGGACAAAAGCGGTTAGTCGCGTGGAAGGATTAATTGCGGGTTTCAATTTGAAAGAAACTGAGTCTGTTCAGACTTCGACCCTCTTTGAAGCTGATGCTGATTTGAAGTATGGTGCTGCTACGGATGATTATGACCATTTGAGCATTCCTTTCGTAGGTGAGTTGGTTATTAGTGGCCAAAATGATGACTTGGAGTCGTTCAAGGTTGTTCTTGCTGTGGCGGAGGCAGAGATGGGTGGTGGTGATGATATGGAGACTGATCTGGTGTAGGTTTTAGGTTTGATTGTCTGTAATGTATGGATGTTTTCTCTCCTTTTTGTACTGACTTTCTATGTATATATGGCACTGTTTTTTTATCTGGGTTGTGTTGTGACTTTTATTTGCTGATTGATGATGTCGCTTTTCTACCCTCGTCTTGTCCTTGTAGTCTTTTGTGTTGTAGCTTTTTTATGATTGGTGCAAGGGTCAGGACCATTCCGGCACGAGTGCCGGAGGCCTGAAACCTTGTTCATGACAGTTTGGGTCAAGTTTTACATATTTTTTAGTTAACAGCTCGAGTTAACTTTTTTATGAATGATGCAAGGGTCAGGACCATTCCGGCACAAGTGCCGGAGGCCTGAAACCTTGTTCTTGACAGCTTGGGTCAAGTTTTATATAATTTTTAGTTAACAGCTCGGGTTAACTTTTTTATGAATAATGCAAGGGTCAGGACCATTCCGGCACCCGGAGACCTGAAACCTGGTTCTTGACAGCTTGGGTCAAGTTTTATATAATTTTTAGTTAACAGCTCGGGTTAACTTTTTTATGAATGATGCAAGGGTCAGGACCATTCCGGCACGAGTGCCGGAGGCCTGAAACCTTGTTCTTGACAGCTTGGGTCAAGTTTTATATATTTTTTAGTTAACAGCTCGGGTTACCTTTTTTATGAATGATGCAAGGGTTAGGACCATTCCGGCACGAGTGCCGGAGGCCTGACGCCTTGTTCTTGACAGCTTGGGTCAAGTTTTAACTATTTTTTAGTTAACAGCTCGGGTTAACTTTTTTATAGATGATGCAAGGGTCAGGACCATTCCGGCACGAGTGCCGGAGGCCAGAACCCTTGTTCTTGACAGCTTGGTTCAAGTTTTATATATTTTTCGTTAACAGCTCGGGTTAACTTTTTTATGAATGATGCAAGGGTCAGGATCATTCCGACACGAGTGCCGGAGGCCTGAAACCTTGTTCTTGACGTATGGAGTTTCAAAATTTTCCAATGTTTATTCATCTTTTTTGTAGCTATTACATATAGCAAGGCCTTAATTGGGCGGCATTCCATGTTCTTGGTATTTCTTTCCCATTTAAATGTACCATCTTGTAGGCTCCTTTCCCCAGATTTTCTTTGATGATATATGGGCCTTCCCAATTTGGACTGAGTTTTCCAGAGGGTAGTGCTTTGCTTGCTTCGTTGTTTCTGAATACATATTCTCCAGCTTGATATGTTTTGACTTTTATTCTTTTGTTATAGAATTTTTCTAGCACTTGTTTATACTTTGCTTATTTGATTGCGGCCGCTTCACGTCGTTCTTCGAGCAGATCAAGATTTCTGAGTAATTCTTGGTCGTTGTTTTTTTTCTCTCTTGTTTTGATTCTATGAGTGGGGATGTGTATCTCAGCTGATATGACTGCTTCGGTGCTGTATGTTAAACTGAAAGGTGTTTCGTGGTTGCTTGTTTTTGTCGTTGTGCGATGAGCCCATAGCACATGCGGTAGTTCGTCAACCCAGTTGCTGTCGTGTTGGGTTATTCGCTTTCGAATCCCGTCTCCGATGCTTGGATTTATTCTTTCGATTTGGCCGTTTCCTTGGGGGTGGGCGACGGATGTAAAGATCTGTTGTATCGCCAGTTCTTTGCACCATTTCTGCATGTTCTTGTCTACGAACTGTGTGTCGTTGTCACTGACAATATAAAGTGGTAATCCAAAACGACATATGATGAACTCCCATATGAATTTCTTGATGTGGGGAGTGTCAATTTTTGCCAACGGCTTTGCTTCAACCCATTTGTGAAATAATCAACGGCGGCTACTATGTATTTCACTCTGCCAGGACCTTCGGGGAATGGTCCAGAAATATCGATGGCCCATTTTTGGAAAGGCCATGCTGATTGTACCGGTACCAGAGGGTTGTTTGGTCGTAGCGATAGTGGTGCATGTTGTTGGCATGGTAAGAATCTTTGAAGTTCTCTTATTATAGATTCATGCATGCCGGGCCAGTAGTATCCTGCATTTTGAATTTTGGCCTCTATCATTCGTGGGCCGGCATGAATGCCACATGTTCCTTGGTGAATCTCTTTTGTGATTTGGTCTGCTTCTCTGAGATTGACACATCTTAATAAGGGTCCTAAGTATGTGCGCCGGTATAGGATTTCGTCTTGCAATTGGTATTGTAGTGCTTTTGTTTGGATGCGGCGTGCTTCTCCCTTGTCTGTGGGGAGGTTCCCGCGTTTTAGATACTCTATTATAGGGGTCATCCAAGTACTCCCATTATTTTATATTATGTTAACTTCTGCAGCTTTTATCGCGGGTGTATTTTGTATTTCGACGTGTATATCTTTTGCTAAATGCGCAAAATTTACTGACGCAAGTTTGCTCAATGCGTCCGCTTTTTTTTTTTTTTTTTTGACTGCGTGGGATATGCATGATGTTGCAGCTGGTGAAGCTTGCTATTAACGTTTTTGCATTTGCGAGGTATAGTGCCAGACCTGCGCTATGGGCGTCGTACGTTCCATTGATGTGATTTGAAATTAGCAGAGAGTCTACGAATACGTTGAGTGTTGAAACTCCCATTTTGATTGCTAACTCGAGGCCTGCTAGTAGCGCCTCATACTCTGCTTCGTTGTTGGTACTTTTGAATTGTAGCCGTATGGCGTAAGTGAACTCCGCCCCATCTGGATTTGTTAAAATGAGGCCTGCCCCGGATCCCTCATCGTTTGACGCGCCGTCGGTATGAAGGATCCAAGGTAATTCCGTGGGTGGCTGTTGTATGCTGGTGAGTTATGTGATTTCTTTCTCTGCGTCTATTGGGACCTCCGTTAGAAAGTTTGCTATCACTTGGCCTTTAATGGTCGTTCGGCTTCCTGAGTACCTGCTGTATTGGATAGTTTGTTAGTACCTCAATAGTATGGCTTTGAAAATACCTACGCAGTCTTCGGGAGGCATGAATCAATGCGAGCGCCAAGTTTTCGAGTAGCGGATACCGTGTTTCTGCATCGGTAAGCACCCGGCTGATATAGTAGATTGGTATTTGTTTGCCTTCTCTTTCCACTAAGAGTACGACACTTACGGCTCGCTGTGATGTTGAGAGGTACATGGTTAACATTTCCTCGGGATTTGGTGCCGTGAGTGTAGGTAGCCGGACTAGGTGTTGTTTCATATGTTGAAAAGCTTCTTCGGCTTCATTGGTCCAGGTAAAGTCCTTTTTATTGATGCAGTTTCGTAACGTGGTGATGAAAGGTAGTGATGATTCTGCTTGCCGGGCAAGGAAACGGTTAATGACGACTAGGCGACCATTCAATGTTTGGACTTCTATTAAAGTCGCCGGGGATTTCATGTTGGTTATCACGGACACCTTTTCCGGGTTAGCTTGACAACCGCCGTTAGTGACTATTACCCCCAAAAATTTTCCTTCTTCTACCCCCAAAGCACACTTGCTTGGGTTGAGCTTGAGGTTGAAGCTTCTTAAACGATCGAATGTCTCCTGTATGTCGGCTAACATGTCTTTTTCACTTCTGCTTTTAATGACGATATCGTCCACATATACCTCCAAATTTCTTCCAATTTGGTTTTTGAAAGCCTTATCCATGAGTCTTTGGTATGTGGCCCCGGCATTTTTCAAACCAAATGGCATCTTTGTGTAACAGAAAATCCCGATATCTGTGTGGAAAGCTGTTTTATCTTCGTCTTCAGGTGCCATCTGTATTTGATGATAACCTTTGTATGCGTCTAAGAAACACTTGTACCGGAAAGGTGCCAATGAGTCAACTTTGAGATCGATTTCTGGCAGCGGGTATGCGTCTTTTGGGCATGACTTATTAAGGTTTGTAAAGTCAATACACATCCGCCATGATCCATTGGATTTCTCTACCATGACAGGATTTGCAACCCAAGTTTGATATCGTATCTCTCGTATGATGCCGGCTTCTACTAGACTTTTGACTTCATTAATCATTGCTTGCCGTCTTTCCGTGCCCATTGTTCGTTTCGTTTCATTGATTGGTCGACTGTGTGGATATACTTTTAGGTCGTGTTGTGTCATCACACGCGGTACCCCTATCATGTTGGTTGGTTTCCACGCGAAAACATTCATGTTCTTTTTTAACAGTTCTTTAATTATGCCATGGGTTTGAGTGGTGATGGTGCTACCGATTGTGATGGTTTGTTATGGGTATGAGGGTTGAGGAGCCACTTTTCTAGCCCTGACTTCTTTGGTTGTTCTTCCATGACGGCTAAACATTCCTATTTGACACAGATGGTGCCAGGTCCTTTTGGTGTTGGGAACATCATTTCTCCGTGGGCCGATGATACGGCGGCGTTGAAAGCAGCAAGTCTTGGTCGTCCAATAATGACACTATGTTGTGAGTTTGCCGGGACTATTAGGAATGACATCAAGACGACCCTTGTTCGCGGTCCATCTTTTAACCTCATAGGTAGTGTTAGTTGCCCTATGGGTTGTAATTGTTCTCCTGCGAAACCGACCAGTGGGGCATCCACGGGAATCATCTTCTTTTGATCGCATTCATCAAGTTGTCGGAAACAGTGCTCGTAAATGATGTCAAATGAGCTTCCGCAATCTAGAAAGATCTTGTGGATATTATAGTTTCCTATTTGAGCTGTGAAGACTAGCGGCGCAGTTGAGTAGGCCCCCCTTTGACCGGAGGAAAAACTAGAGGTGCCTTCATCCATGCCTCTAGCATAGAAACCGGGCGTTTCTTGATTTGGTTTTGTGGGTGATTACTTTGGATCATCCCGATGTCATGATTCTTTTTTGTCCGGTGATCTCCGGAGGTGGAGCTATTTCTCTGGATTCTCCGTGGACTATGTGTGGAGCTTTGCCGGCCTTTATTACATTATCGATTTGCCTTCGTAACTGCCAGCACTGATCAGTAACATGACCATGATCTTTGTGAAAATTATAGTATTTAGACTTGTCTCTTAGGGTTCCGACTCGCAATGGTGGTGGTTGGTATAGTGGGAAGTTTTCGGTTTGTAGGATTTCGCTTGGTGTTTTGTTAAGTGGTGTTAACGGAGCATGTTCAACCCGGGCAATGGTTCTTGTGGGTTGAGTGACGACTGTGTGTCGTATCGCATTGACTGGGTGCTTGTAGCTGCTATTGCCGGAGAATCTGAGTAATGGTGCCCGGTTGTTATCGCTGCTCCTGGTCCTGTCATTAGTCCTTACAGGATTTTTCATTTTTTGTTCAAATGAATGATTAGCAGCCACCATTCGCTCGGCTTCAACAAATACTTTTGCTATTGACATCAGGCCTTCTAAAGTTTTTGGAGCTCCTCCTGGTCCGTGGACCCATTTGGTTAGTTCATCATTTCGTACCCCATGCATGAATGCGGCGCATAATAAATCTTCTCCGGCATCCCCGATTTGCAGGCTTTCTTTATTGAATCGGGTGATGAAACTCTCTGTTGTCTCATTATCCCGGCGCCGGATGACATTCACATACCTGTGATGAACGAGATTCAGATAAATCATTCTCCAACAACCCACGCGCAGACTCCATCTCTATGAGCTGGCTAACCAAAGAACCCTCCCTCTCCTCAGAAACCTTCAATTGATGCTTCATGTCACTAATCACCTTTGTCGTCGTCTCTAAAAGAAGATTGGTTTTCTTACAAGCATCCTCAAACTCTTTCCGCGCCACAGCATGAGTTGCATCCTTCGGAGAAAGTTGATTAGTCAAGGAGGCATTCGCACGCTCCACCTCTGCCACACGCCGTTTCAACCGCACAATCTCATCCCTATCAGCTTGCTCCCGAACCCGGATCTCCGATAACTCACCATACTGCACATCCTACTCACGCATTACGCTTGGGAGTGCCGCGAAGACATCAGCAAGGTTAACGGCAAGAAGGTCTGATTTATCCTCATGATTCAATCTCCGTTGATACTCGTACTCCGCATTGGGAATAGCAAATCGAAGGAACTCTCGACAAACACCAGGGTCGGCCAGCCGCGATTGCGGTGTAAGGGACCAGTTGGGCTTAAAACAACCTATTTTCGACGGTCCATCCGGACCCTTGGATGGTGCTTTCTTTTTACCACTATGGCATCCACCACTACCATCACCACCGCCACCTTCCGCACTACCAGCATCAATATTCTTCACTACGGCTACAGCTTTGTTATCACCAACCAAAACACTCTTCTTCACAACATCCCCAAACTCAACCGTCGATGTCTCTTTCTCCGAATAAACATCTAGAGATTTTTTGCCACCTTCCTCACCACCATCACCGCCTCCAACCACCACAGTTTCACCCACAACATCCCCCGCACCACCACTGCCACCACCACCCATCAGTGACTTTTTGACAAATTTACCCACATCACCGCCGGAAGAAGCAACCTTCACGATTTTTGCTATACCCGCCAAATACAACATAGTTAGAATAAGAACAGTAAATACAAGCATGCTACCAAAGATATATAAAAACTAACCAAACGGAGGGGTAACAAGGGAAGTACCCACATCAAAACCACTGACCTGATCACTTCTCTTCCTTTTTCGTCTCACCGGAGACACGATCTGAACAACATTTGGGCCCACCTTTGGATTATCACCTAAAACCGGAGGAACATCAGGAACTTTCTCAGAACCACCAAGGATTTTAACCACCAAATCCGGTTTCTTAAGCTCAGACACCAGCTCCACAGGATCCAACACACCCTTCTGATTTGACCAATCAGGCTTTTGCGAAACACAAGTTTTTAGCTGCTCCGCCTCCACCTCTAACACCTCAACATTAGAATCACCAACCTCACTTGACACAACACACTTACCAACATCCTCGGCCATTTTCTCTTTCTCCAATTTCACCCTAACCACAGCCGCCGCCCTCTTCCCCTTGGCCACATCAAAATCAACAGCAAGCGCCGCATCATCGGGCATCATAAAGTTAGACAAATTCCTATCAAGAATAGAAGGATCACCTTCTTTCTACGGCAAACTCCCGGGAGTAGCAGGGGGAACCCTGTCGGGAAAAGACAAGGAAAAACGACCCCAGAATTGCATATCATAAAAGTAAAAGTCAGAAGAAATGCAACACTAAAACTACCCAAATATCACTCAAACACTCACCTCGACCGTTAAGTTGAAAAATCGGTATGCGATTCACATCAGCCCAAATACGACTCATACCAACCCCAACCAAAGCAGTCTCATGAAGCTCCCTGAAAGGAGCCGTTTCCACCACCAACCGCTGAAACATTGGATCTTTTTCATACCCCGCCTCTAGAGGTGCATCCATAATAGTCTCGCTAGGAGCACGATAATTCATCTCCAGAGGCACTACGGCTGATTTAACATAAAAGAAACGCCTTTTCCACCCTTTCAAAATATCCGGAAGGCGGCCGACATGCGGTTTCACTCCATAGTGTTTCCTAAAAGAATACCAGTTTCCCTTGAAAGTAATCTCGTAAAAAGCCCGGAAAAGAGTAAGGGACGGAATGTAACACCCCGAATTTTGTGATGGTAAAACGAGAATTGGAGGAAATCTTCTGTCTGTTAGTGTTATGCTTACGATC
>WOUH02053979.1:0-11105 GCA_009936405.2 Stevia rebaudiana
TCAAATTTAAATAACCATTTTTTTCTTTAGAATGATGGCAAAATCAGTTGAGACAGGTTCGACAAGTCGTAATTCAACCGCTTCTTCAATGGTATCGTCTTATGCATCTATAGAAGACGATTTTTTGACAAAAACATCTTTCAGCTTTATTTCCGATATCCATGATTTGAAAGTGGTAATATTTCATTTTTTTTATTTAGAATAAATTTATATCTATTATTCTAAATATGTTTTTATACACAGTTTTTTTTTTTTTATTCATGTTAACCTAATTAATATTTAATGATTGTATAATTGTGTATTATTTTTTTTATCAGCCACACTATTTACCAAAATATAAACTATTTACTTCAATCTCAACATTTTATTTTTGTACGCCGTGTAGTACACGAGATTCTCACCTAGTGTGTAATAAACCTATTAATCATCTTTAACGATAACCTATTTACACAACTACTTATGTGTAATATGATTGAACATATTTCAAACTTGTAAATGCGTTATTTCCTTTTTAGTTATCGTAAAATCAGTTATTATCACACTTTACATTGATATATTGTTTATTATGTATTTATCTTATGACGTTTTGAACACAATCATAATAACTTGAACATTATTATAATTCCCTTAAATTTTATGAACCTAGAACCCAATCTTAGATCAAATCCTAGAATCAACTCTTAAAACATTAGACTTACTATACTTGATATCGTTTAGCAAATACTTGAACATATTGTACATGATACTTATAGGTTAAATTTATCGAACTTATTTCTTGCACATTGGATCTTAATTACATCATTACATACAAATCAAACTCTCTGCCTTTAAGATGAGTCGCATAGCCCCCTTTTTACTTATTTTAACTCTTGGGGTGAAACATTTGCTATCTAAACTACTATCTATGAACCACTATCCATGTTCTATTTTGAGCAATTTGAACTATTTGAACTATGTTGTCATTCAAGATATTTGTCCTAAACTACTTGTGAAATATATTTGTGTGCATTAATCATTAATTTGTTTGCAAGCCAGTCTAATGTGGTGATAGATCTATTGAGTCTAACCAACCCAGCCGGTGACCACAAGAAACCCAAATTCTAGAGGGTATTTTGAGACTACGCCTAACTAGGTTAACTAAAGGTTGATCCACAATACCTACTTGAATTAGCCTTATACACATGTTCATACAAATTGTTATCTATTTTCAAACTATCAACTGCTTTAACTAGTGTAAGTCAAATCCTATGTGACTCACCAACTACCTATGACATTTGTGTTAGTAATGTTTCAAGTATAAATTCGCATGTGAAGCTTGATGATAAAATAAGAATACATGATAGAATTTAGAATAACTTAATTTTGTCATTTGAATTGTAATTGTTTGAACAACTTTATTTGCTTACTTGGTTTTACAAAAATTAATTTTGTATTTTAATATATTTAAACTTTAATAGCCATCGTGATATTTTGAAAAACGGTGTCACGTCAGTGTTTTCGTCCCCCACAGTGGGTATGACAATCAAGGGGCGGGTCGTGAATCTGGTCATTATTTGGATCATGGATCGGGTCGTGACTTGGTTCGTGGTTTTTGTCATTGTTGGGATCATGGATCGAATCGTGAGTCGAGGCGTGGTTCTAATCATTGTATGGATCATGGATTGCTTCGTGGTTCGGGTCATGGGACAGGATGTGGGTCGGGTCATGGTTTGGGTCGTGGGTCGCTCATGGTTCTGGGTATTGTTCAAATGATGTATCGGGTCATGGGTTGGGTCATGATCTAGTTTGGGTCATGGTTTTGGGTTTGCTCATGGTTTGGGTTGTGTGTCGATTTATGGTTTAGCCATGGGCCTGGTTATTTGTTCAACTCATGGGTTGGTTTATGGTTCGGGTTAGGGTTTGGTCATTTGAGTTGTGAATCGCTTCATGTGTCTGTTCATGGCTAGGGTCATGAGTAAGGCCATGGTTTCCATCATGGGTCCACGATGTCATGGTTTGGGTCATGAGTCTGGTTATGATTCGATTCATGGGTCGGTTCATAGTTTGGATCATAGGTTAGGTCATGGCTCGAGGCATGCGTTGGATCATTGATCGGGTCATTCTTTCAAGAAAGGGGAAAAAAACACTCATCACCTAAGGAGTGAAAATCATTAAAAGAGAAGAAATTTCATTCCTTATGTGATGGCTCATTTTGTTCCTAAGTGTAGTCAAACGCGTATTTTTTTCATTCCGACGTAATAGCTCATTCCATTACAGCTTTCATTCATGCGTATCAAACGCTACCTTAGCGTGTTGATTTGGGCTTTAAGACAACTTGTTTTTTTCTTTAGTTCGTGACTTTCTTTTTCTAGCAAAGGGATCTTCAGAAGGTGGTAGCGGAAGAAGACGTCCTAGAGGGATGCAAACAACAATGGATAGCTTCTTAAAGGACTCAACATGTAAGTGGGCAGGGCATAAAGTGTCAATTACTATTTCAGCTAACATAAATTTGACGGCAGAGATGCAGACTGGAAATAAAATAGACCTTAGCCTCTCATATAGCGAGATTTCAGCGACAGAGACACAACATGTTATTTTGACTATACCTCAGAGATGCAAATTGCAGTTTACTCAAAATTCTTGTCTCTTTACAAAGGAGGCTTGACGTGGGAACACACACATGGATTTCGAAACCCAAGATTAAAGCTCGTATTAACCAATATAGCGGCCTTGTATTAGTCTATAGATAACAACGAATCAATTTTTACAATAATACAAGCTGTATTGACCAATTATTAGTCGTATTGCTTGGGTCATTTTGAATAATGCGCCTATATTGGGTTAAAAGGATAAAAAAAAAGTAGACCAATACAACCAATAATATAAATACGGGACCGTATAGGACTGGGGCGATCTAAATATCTAAACGTTTTGTAAATCTAGAGCTTAAAAATGAAAAAGTACCATACTAAAAATGATAAATTCTTTTGTTTTACAATAAATAAAAATGATAAGTTAACGTCTTTTTTTAACAGAGAAAGCCTAAACACATATGGTCATTCTACTGAATTGTTCACTCTTCTGTCCTATAAACTACAGTAGTGATTCAATCACTCTCGTGAAAATGAAAGGAAACCCAAAATGAATCTGTAAAATCTCCCTAAATCAAATTTAAACCAATCTCTTTATCAACGCTTATCCTCGTATTCCGATATGATTGAGTAAATGCCCGTTTGTGATAAAGTTAACATTTAACACTTAAGTGGGTTCACATGGATTAAAGCCAGGGCTAAAACCTATAGCCTAGATTGGAATAGTTAGAGTAAATTTTCTTTTGTTGGACAATAATTTGTTTGTTTTTTTTGGGCTTTCCGCTAGCTCCTGGCTAGTTTCTTGTACTGTCGTCTTTATTTTTTATATATATTTAATCAGCCTTTCAAAAAAAAAGTGGTATAAGCGTACAAGGCGCGTGGCTGTACAACCAAAAGAAAAAGAAAAAAAGGGTGAAAAGGACGCGTGTCAAATAAAATAACCCGCAGGTGACGGTAGCAAACAGCATCAGTGCTTTACTTGTGCTCCAGTGTGACAGTGTATATGTATGTATATTTGAAGACACCCCTCATGCCTTATTTTCACACCCACAAAAAACCCTCAATAAAGATTTCTATTTTTTTACATATACACACATCTGTATATCTATCTGTCTTCATTCATCATCTATATCATCTTTCTCTAGACCCTTTTCGTTCTACCTCCTCTTTCAGACTTTGATGCATCAATTATTGAATTTGAAACCGATCTTAGGGTTTTAACATCTCCCAATTGGCGTCAACTGTTCTTCTTTGCTGTTTTGTAAGGTATGCATAAAGATTTGACACTCTGATTTTTCCTTTTTACGATTGTAAGTGCTGTTTTTTGATATTGATTGAAGATGTATCTGCTTTGATTTAAGTACTTTGTGTTGTTTATTGGTTTCCAAGTTCGGTTCTTGCTGCTAGTGATGAATCAATTTGATTTGTGTCGATTTGATCTGATGCGAATTGAAATCCCCAATGTTTATTTTTGGAACTTTATGTGTTTAGCTTTTTTTATGCTGATTACTTCCAAATCTTAATCTGTAAGCTTATGTATCTGAGATGGATAAAACTATAGACTATAGAGCATAAGAATAATGGATTTTTTGGAATAATTTTGATTGATATTTAAAACATGACCATATTTTTCTGTATTTAGAATTTGGCATGCCTGTTTTTTTGTACCAATATGATCCGAAATTGATTAATACAGTTTTCTTGAATATTATGATAATGGATATAAATAATGGACTTACTTTTCTTACATCCAGTCATATTCTTGATTGTTTAACACTTTACCTGAACGTTAGTTGTAGGAATATTATTAATTGTTTAATTGTATCAGTGTATGGTTGTATTCCACAAATTAAAATTATATCTTTTGATTAATTGGAAACTAGCTGGTAAATAATTGAGCACCAACCTTCTGAATTAGCTTTTTTTTTTTATATATGTTACATATATGGTGATCATATTTTTAAGATCGCGTTTTTACAATTGTTGACTTTATTTCTTGGTTGACTTTAACTTTAGTTACTAGTAGACATGGCAGCAGAACTTGTTAATGCAGCAACAAGCGATAAACTATTGGAAATAGATTGGACCAAAAGCATTGAAATCTGTGAACTAGTCGCGCGTGATCATAGGTATGATCATTTCATAATTGGTATATTTATAATTCAAGCAATTATCCTTAATATTATTCTAACATGATGTGTATATTTTATTATATTGAACTTATGTGTATGTAATATGTAGAGTGATCTCTTTACCAAATACAAATAAACCAATTATATGTTTTTTATGTGCTATCATTATTATATGTTTTTTTACTCTTTAAAGTTTTGTACAAGTCATTTTCCTTAGACCTTTTGTGTATGTGAAACGTTGACTGCAACAAAAGAGGTTACAAAAATATTAAAATAAGGATAAGGCTAAAATGGACACATATTTGAATTCACTTCATATTTTGTTATGATTTGAACAATACATTCTTTCATATCAATTGTGGTTCATCAAAAACTCTATTTTCAATGCATATTAGTTTACATGTAAACAGGATAATATAATGACATGACTTGAGTAATTAGGAGATATGTTTTTTTAATTATTTTTTATTAGCGTCTTAAGATGTCGGTTTATCATATTTTTTTAAATGAACAGTAGGGAATAAAGTTATAGTAAGATATGGATTATTACTGTCAAATCACAGTAAATTCCATCTAATATGCATATTAATGCTAATATCTAAGATTTAATTGCAATATTTATTTTTCTAATTTACAGACAAGCGAGAGACGTTATTAAAACCATCAAAAAGCGATTGGGAAGCAAGAGTAAAGATTCTCAACTACATGCTGTTATGGTGAGTTATAAATATTTGTGCACAATGTGATGATCATGTTACTCTTTTAAACACTTTTTATATCTTAGACTTTTTTATTAATATGTCGGATTTTATTGAATTTTTTCTAGTTGCTAGAAATGTTGATGAATAATATTGGAGAACCAATTCACACACAAGTGATTGACAACGGGATCCTCCCTATACTTGTCAAAATAGTAAAGAAAAAGGTATAATTTTTCCTTCCAAATGTGATTTAATATTTTTTAGAATTTTGAATTTACGCGTTTAATTTTTTTTGTTTTTTTATCAGTCGAGCTCTGATCTGCCTGTACGGGAGAAAATATTTCTTCTTCTAGATGCGACACAGACATCTGTTGGTGGAGCTTCTGGAAAGTTCCCTCAGTATTACAATGCATACTATGATTTGGTGGTAGGTATATATACATATATATATATATATATATATATATATATACATTTAAGCTGCAACAAACTAACTGTAAGAGGATAACAATTACATATTTACCCCTTTTAAACTACTAAGAGACTTCTATTTCCATTTCAAACCATCTTTACCTCAAAAAGATCAAACCATTTTTTTTCATTTGATATTTTATTTTCTAAATAATCAGAATCTTTCAAACATTATTCTATAGCCCATTTTTGTAATTATTCTAATTGTTCAAATTCACACTACCTTTTAATTAATCTACTAGACCAGATGCTAAGTTTTAAGCAACTGTTGAATTATTTCTTAATTAATTAATCATTTTCCAACCTTGATTAAAATTAAACAGTAAATTTCATATAATTTGTTTAAATATCATTCTTGTATCTGCATCACATCCTGCAATCAAATTGGTGTTTCAGTGTTCTTAGAATTTTTTTTTTTTTTAAATATATGAATAATTTTCATCTCGTTATGTAATCATTTTCTCATGAATTGATTCGGTAATCAGAGTTCTGGAGTACAATTTTCTCAAAATCCAAGACCCGAAGTTCTTCCTAACAATCGTTCGACTTCTGATAGTAGTAAAAGCAACTCAAGTAGTGGTGAATCTGCAACCGCAACAACTGTTCATGACAGGAGTGCACCACAAGAGGCCCCACCACCGGTTCCTGAATCTAGGTATATGTTTTTATTTTTAAATTTTGATTTTATCGTCGTGAAAGTAAGACTAAATTAAAGGTTTTATAACTTTTCTGTTATTTTAAGGTAAAAAGACCATAATACCCTGGGACTTTTCAACTTTTAACTTTGACTATTCAAAAAGTCAGAAAGGGTATTTTGGTCATTTTAACTTAATATAACAGAGATGTTAAAGGAAGTTAACCTTAATGCCCAAATTAGTTACAAATTTTACTGCATAAAACCCAAACATGTTACTTTAAACCCTTAGTACCCAAACAATCAAACATGTTACTTTTTGCAACTTCGGGGATCGTTTGTGTAATTAACTCGTTTGATAATGTTATGCCGCTTACCTTAAATAGAAGTAAACCTATTAATTTGGAAAGAGGGGCTTGTTAAAAGTTATGTTGGTTTTCCATGATAATTAGGTAACATAAATAAAATAAAAAATCAAGGATATAATAATTATGCATTTATATATGGAGAATTATGAGGATTATAATGTTTCATATTGTTTGCTTATATTTCTTTTTTTACAATCTTTCTTCAAACAGTATTATTCAAAAAGCTGGATCTGCACTTGAAGTCTTAAGAGATGTTCTTGATGCCATTGATGTCAGACATCCAGAGGTACGTGTTGGGTTGTTTTTACATTATCAATTTTCATAATTGTAATTAATTATAATAATAATAATTTCCTTCTTATTATTCTCACAGCAAGCCAAGGATGAATTTACACTTGATCTTGTTGAACAATGTTCATTTCATAAACAACGAGTAATGCATCTTGCAGTTACATCTCGGTAAGTTATTTTGTATGGATATATTAATAATGCAAAAAACACACAAAGTTAATTGATATGTGTGTGTGTTTTTTCAGGGATGAAAGAACAATATCGCAAGCGATTGAGTTAAATGATCAGCTTCAAAAGGCACTTACAAGACACGATGGTCTTGTTTCTGGTAGATTAATGCCTACATTGGCCCACATTGATCATCAAGAACCAGAAGAAGAAGAAGATCCTGAACAACTCTTTAGAAGGTATCATTTTTATAAATAATTAATTAATGTAGTATATATGTGATTCAAAAACTGTCGTTAATTGTCTAATACTAACATGATTACTTCTCAATAAGATGGTTTAAGAGGTCAGGTTGGGAACATTTGAATAAATTGTGGGCAACTTTCAGGCATGTTTGACCTGTTTTGTAGTTATCTTTTTTTTACAAAATATTTGGGGCAATTTCATATATACTTGAAAACTTTTATATATTATAATAAATACTTACGCTACAAAAGAAATAAATAACAAATACACCCATTTAAAATAATTAATATTGCATGTTTACCCTTTATATTAAAATACAATTTATAATATAAACATTATACCCTTCTCTTTTTCCTTGCACTCCATTCTCTCACAATTCTCATACATGTTTCAAGGGAAGGGTATAAATGTCCTAAATTTAAAATTGGGTAATTTGATATTATGATTTTTTGTTCCGTAAATCTGATACCAGTGTTGGAATGGTAGATGAAATCACTTTTATTTTTAAATATTTTATAATTATAATATATAAACCCAAATTGAGATGTTTTAATATAGATGTAGAGATGCCAATTTTGACCCATTGATGATAACTCGGTTGATTTGAATATATTTCTTATCTAACTAGTCAAATTGATATTTGGTAAACTTAAAGAAAGTACCTAAAATAGAAAGGGGTTTTAGAGGAGTGTATTTAAAATGTAGAAACATCTACAAATCAATTTTTCAAAATAAAATTAGGTGTTCATTGTAATAATATAGCTCTTTATGCTAATAATATTTAACGCATGAATTATTATAATTATTCTATAAAGAAAATACAGAAAAAGTTCAGGCAACCTTAAGGTCTTAACCTTCATTATAAATTTACCCCTTTTTATTCAGACCCATCTTGACCAGTTACCCGCTCATTTTGTCACATCTAGTTTTATATTTCCACATCTACATTTAAAAAAAAAAAGTTTCAAAACTAAATCATTGCAACTTTGCAGAATGAGAAAAGGAAAAGCTTGTGTAAGACCCGATGCTGAAAATCATCAACCAGACCGACCTTTAGGATTACTCGGGTCATCGGTCCCACCAGATAGACTTAACCGCCCACTTATTAGGCCCATTAGTTTGGAGCCCAAACACGAGCCCACCACAACACAACCACCTGCAGCTGTATCAATCCCACCGCCGCCTGCAAAACATGTTGAAAGGGAGAAATTTTTCCAAGAAAACAAAAATGACGGTTCTGCCCTTGGCGGTCATATGAGGGGTCTTTCTTTACACAGTCGAAACGCGAGCAGTTCTCGTAGTGACAGTTTTGATTTGAGTGATTGATGCAAAGTGGTGCAACAAAAGATTGAAATTATTATGTGGTTTTGATGTTTGTGTGGGGATCTGATATGTGGTTATGGTGTTGGTGAAAGTATATATTAATATATATATGTTGACTGTTTTTTATTTTCTTTTTTTAATAAAACTGTGATATGTGAAAATATAGGACATGTTATGAATGAAAAAGAAACAAGGGGATAGATGGTGTTTTATTCGAGTCAAATAGCATATGTTAGGAGATGTTAGTATGTGTTTGTTTATGGGATTTAATGATTTATTTAAGTGTTGGATTCTTTTATTATTTTGTTTTATTTGTGTTAATCAGAATTATTTTATTATTGAATGAGGATGATAATGGGGTGTTGGCATGTGGAGATTGTTAATTCTTCAATCTAAGAATCTTTATTTTGAATATGTGTTTTTTAATGATTAATTTTATCATTGGAATATTGTGTGGTGCAGTGATATTGTGTTTTTTTTATGGAACTTACGAGAATGTTTATGAGAAAACCTCTTTCGTGCGAGAACCAAAAAATTAAAACTTAATGAACTTCAAATAATTTTTATTTTTTTATACGTTATTATTTTTTAAAACAAATTGCATCACTGAATCACAAATTTTCTTATTTTTAAAACGAGTATAATGAAGTCATATTAGTAAGGACAAAAAATTTGCGCCATAAAATTTTAATACTACATATATGCAGTATAATGATAATTTACATATTATACTTTTAATTTATATTTGCGTTTCTATAATAGATTTACAAATTATACTTCTTTAAATTTGTATGTATACTGCATATGTGTAATATTACTGTAGTATGTCATACTGCATATATGAAATATGATAATAATTCATATATTTTAGTACCTTGGGTTACTTTACGCATTTTCTATAAGTGTTTTTTATGTATCTGTGTATATTACAAATACTCGTTCAAAAAAAATTATACAAGTATACTACATATATGTAGTATACTACAACTTACGACGTATTTTTTATTTAATTTTTTTGACATAGATTCATTATTCTCGTTTGAAAAAGGGTAAAATTTGTGATTTAATAATGCACACCATTTTAAAAAATAATAACGTATAAAGAGATGAGAAATGTTTGAAGTTCACTTAAATACGGTTTTTTAGTTATAAAATAAAAAGTGATTCTCTCATTAACCACCCACATGGAACTTATTATGTAAATATATACATGATCGATATTCATGCAGTCTATGTTAGCAATCTAGTAATAATTTGCCTAATACTCTCTAAAATCTAAATTTGTGTCTTTCTAAATTTACCACATATTTCTTCCTTTCTTATGCTATAAATATGTTTTTCTATGGAACAAAAAAACTTTAATATGAAGCTAAATTTTGTTATCAAATTTTAAACAAAGTACCTAGGTAGCGTTTGGTATACATGAATGCATGCTGAAATTGAATAAGCCATTACGTTGCATGAAATAAAACATGTTTGGTTACACTTAGGAATGAAATGTACCATTACATAAGGAATGTGATTCCTTCTCTTTAAATGATTTTCATTTTTTGAGGGAGGGGTGTTTTTTTTTCATTCATTTCCTTGAATGAATGATCTGATCAATAATCCAACCCATGACTAGACCAGTACCAGTTGAGCCGAAGCTACTATTATTATTATTGATGTTGTCGATTGAATACAATACTTCCCAATATATAGGGATACGATTTACATGCTACCACCTTATAAATAATAAAGTTTACATTAAGTGATTTAACATGTCTAACATTCCCCCGCAAGCGAAGACCGGGAAATGTCTTGTAGCTTGGACCAAAGATTAAAACATCGTTGAGACGGTAATGGCTTTGTGAAGACATCGGCTATTTGATCTTCTATTAAAACATCGTTGAGACGGTAATGGCTTTGTGAAGACATCGGCTATTTGATCTTCTGTAGAGATAAATTGAACTTTAAGCTTGCCTTGTGCCACCTTCTCTCAAACGAAGTGAAAATCAACCTCAATGTGTTTGGTGCACCAAATACTTGATTGGCGGAAAGATAGGAAACACCTAAGTTGTTGCACCAAAGTGTGAGTGAAGCACATATGGAACCCCCAGTTCATAAAGAAGAGCCTCTAACCAGCTGTAACGACTGGCCGTTTTCCGGCAGTCAACCGACCAATTTCCGACCGTTGACTATATCTAAACCGGCGGTACGCC
>WOUH02054070.1:0-11101 GCA_009936405.2 Stevia rebaudiana
CCTAACTAACATCCCTTATATTTTGGGAAGATATTTACATAATAAAATATTACACTATAAAATACAAATATATAAATATAAAATATATTCCGCTAATACTATATGCATAAGATTCACGAATACATGTTAAACGAAATGACATATTGATTAGAAAAATAGTTTTATCATGCTAAAGCAAAAAACAGATCGATCGACATGATTTGAGGATTATAGAAATTGGGTTAAACATCTTAAACGAAACAACAGATTGATTAGAAAAACATTTTAGTAGGATAACACTAAGCACAGATCAATCGGTGTAAACCACTTTTAGATCTGAAATCCAAAAACGGGTCCGTGTTTATCCGACTTAGTGATCCAACGTGTATGGTTTATAAATGGTAACTGACACATAGACAAATGACTTAAAAACTTGACATGTGACACAAAAAAACCTTGCTTTATTAGTATTTAATGATTTAATGATTAATGATTTGTATTTTGTTTAAAACCGGATGGCAAGGAGGCGCGGGTTGTCGAGCTTTTTTGCTTTGGCGCTTACCGGTTTGTAAGCATTTGATTTAATGCTTTGTCCATCGAAGCAAACAACATACATCTGAATGACTTTAAAACGTTTGCATTAATCATATTGTTGTATTTCTTTGCTCCGCCCATCAAACCAAACTAAGATACTATTTTATTTTTTTTGAACGGAAGATACTATTTTAATTGCAATTGAATTTTTCAATCTTATAATTTGTTCCAAAATTACTTGAAATACAAAGGACGTAATGCAAAAAAACCTTTATAGTACTTTGCATATGTATTTTTAACACATATATTGGCAATGTCTATCATATATTATCTTATAAGCATGTCACATAAACAATAAATACGTAATTATAGTAACATGTAACAATTTTGTTCAAAATTAACATGTATAGGAACTTTAACCTACAAAAAATTGTGTAAGGACTTTTATGAAACAAAATAAGAAGTAAATTGGTTTTTTGTAGTATTTGTACTTTTCAATATACTTAAAAGTTCAAAGATAGAAAACTCACTTCGCTAGTTCACTTTGATATGCGAGCTATATATATTAGTTAATATGCCTTTTAATAAATGATTTTGTAACACGGATTAAAGGATGAGGGTGATCGGTGAAGCTTTTTCTATAGATAGCGTAAGGAAATTAAGAAGCACATTTTGTTGGTTTAATAAATGAATGAAGACAAACAAGAAACTTTGTTCCTTTGGTTAAAAAATATTAAATATTAAAAGATTTTGGATTCGTTTGTTAGTGTTTGTGAACATTTGATTAGTCTGTTTATTTTTGTTAGATTAAAGAAATTAAGAAGCACATTTTTTTCTCGTTCAATAAAGAAAAGAATACTAACAATAAACTTTTATAGTTAAAACGATTTGAATATTAATAGATGTCGCGTTCGTCTATTTTTGTTTGTAAACGCTTAATTATATGTCTGTTCAATGTTTATTTGTTACATAACATTAAAAACTAATCATTTGAAGGTTTTTTTGTATTAAAAACTTAGTCATTTGAAATTTGAATCTTAACTACATTTTTGTAATATAGTTACGATTATAATTTTTTATTTCTAACTATTGTTATGATTTACAATAATTATGTTCATGATTTTTATATTATTTGTTCAATTGTACTACATATATATTAATTAGAGGTCATGATAATATTTAAACTAAATTTTTTCTTTTTTGATGTTATTAAATAGCATAGCTAGCACCCGTAAACCGTTAATAAATAAGGCTAATTTCTTGTTAGTTTGGTGTTTATAACCAACTCAACGTTAATCAAAGTAACATGAAAAAAATGGTTATTATTTGTTTAATTCAATTACATGACTCTTAATGGTGAGCGTATTGTCACGACCCGCCTAAAAACAAGTCGCTAACGACAATTCTCGATGATACATCGCTTATCGGAATTGCCATAAGTACTCGATAATCACAGAGAAGGGTTGGACCGAGTTAAGGAGCTCGGAAGGATCTAGAATAGCCCGTTACGTGCAAGGGACTTGTCGGAACAATGGTTGGAAGATCAACACCAACAAGGGCTGTCTGGAAGGTTCTAGGAGAACCTTGAAGCGTTCATGGCCAAATGAAACTTTCTGAAACAGCCCGGTCCAATCTGGAGAAATGTAGAACACTCCGGAGCACTCCGGAACACCCCAGGACAATCTAGATCTACCTGGAACAGCCCGGTGTAGTCCGGAAGTCTCTTGTACAGCCCCCATGATTCTCGATTGATCAAGAAAAATCTAGAGGACGCATGAAGTATTAAGAACTTGCATGGAACACTCTAGATACATGGAATTCTCTAGAACAAGTGTATAGATATGTAAAGATGAGTATAAATGAATCTAGAGATAGAACAATCTAGATGGAAGCAACTAGTATAAATAGGCCAAGAGTCTCATTTGTAAAAGACCCAAAAACATTAACACTAGTCTTTGTAAAGCACTTGTACACACTAGTAATCTTTTCTTTGTAAGCAATACATGTACGATTTACTTGTAAGTCTTGCAACTTTCTCTCTGATCGTTATTAAATCATTACAACTTTAGGGTCACTTTCGGGACAAAGGCTGATCTTAGAGGAGTCTAAGAGCCACATGCGAGTTTAAAAAGTTAACTCTGTGACAAGCGATATCAGAGCCAACGATTCATTGGGATGGAGAGCGAAACAAGCAAGAACATGATTCCTACAAATGAGAAACCAAATAGGGATGATCCTATGAAAGGATCAAAGAAGGATCGTGATCCATCCAGGGATAGAACCTTGGAACGAGGAATTGCTGAAATGGAGTAAGCCATTAGCAAGATCGACATTCAAGCTGATGAATGCCTTCAATGTTTAGAAACTGTTGAAACTGACTTCAATGGGTTACGAGATGATCTAAAGGTTGTTGTTGATCTACTCTGGGCTGAAGTAAAGGTCCTGATCAAAGAAGCAGACAAGGATGCTATTCGAGATGTAAGCATCAAACTTCGTAAAGACATGGATGAGCTATCGGTTGACATACACTGTAGCATTCTTGGCTTGGAAGCCAAAGGTCATGACTGTAGCAAAGTTATAGTCACCACTGGTGGAAACATCGTCAAGATCACTCCAAGGATTGAAGTTCCGAAGCCTACACCATTTGAGGGCAAACGTGAAGCGTGTGCTGTTGACAACTTCTTGTGGGAGATGGGACGATACTTTAAAGGAATGGACATCCAGAATCCGTTATAATGTACATCAAGGATAAAAGACCCTACATTAAAAATCTTACTACACGTGTAAGGTGGTGATTGAAGGTGAGGTGTTTTGCTGCCATTCAAAAGTAAAACCCAAATTCTTTTTCTTAAAATAAGCACACACAATCACATCTTCTCAATTTTCTTATCTCTAAAATTTGAAAGATGATGAACAATGTTCTTGGTAAAACCTAGTTCTCCACTTATCATTATTTACCTTTACTTGCTATGAGTCAATCATTTTTCAAGAAAAACTCTTCACTTGCTATGATTTGATCAACCAAGACAAGATGCCAGCAAAGATAATCATTCATAATTGTTGTTAGCTTGTTTCTAATAACTCGGAGAAAACCAGAATCGAAACCCGATTCTACTGCTAACGCTCCAGAATCAAAACCCGATTCTTCTGCTTCTGCTTCACAATCAGCTGTGGTAAGTCCATAATTTGTGTTTTACAACTCTCGATCATCTCGTATTATAATTTGAGATTTAATTTCTCTGCCCAATATTATGTTATTCATTGCCCCTAAAAGAAATAAGTTGAGGTTTTCTTACTTATTTTAAGATCCATGAGTTAACTTAGATACTAAAACGTAATTTCAAACATGTCAATCATGTCACTTGTTTTTTGTTGAAGTTAATTGCATATTTCTCTTCTTTTGATCTAATGGTTTTGATAAAATTACTGTTAAGAAAAGACCGACCCCATTTTAGTTCTCGCAGAAAAATAAAAATGAGAAAGAAGATCAAAGTTAGAAGCTATTGAAAAGAGACTTTGAAGGTGATCTAGGTGTTGACCTTTTTCAAAGAAATGAAATTAAATCCAAATCGAAACCTTTTCCGACTCAGATAACTATGGTAATTAGCCGGTCTTGAATTTATCTTTTAGAACTTTATTCAACATTATTATATTATTTGTAATTTATTATGTTATTCATCTCCCTAAACGAAGTAAGTTGAGGGTTTTCTTAGTGATTTCAAGATCCATGAGTTAACTTAGATATTAACTTCAACTAAACGTAATTTCAATCTTGTCACTTTTTTTTGGTTGAAATTTCTTATTTTGATCTAATGGTTTTGTTAAAATTACTATTCAGAGAAGATCGACACCATTTTTGTTCTGGCAGAAAAATGAAGAAAATTAGAAAAAAATCAAAGTGAGAAGCCATTGAAAATAGACTTTGAAGGTCATCTGGATGTTGACCTTTTTCAAACAAGTGAAATAAAGATGATTCAAGATCCGCCATAACTGATCAGCAGAAAATGATCATTCATGGAGATGAGGTTCAAGAGAGCAAACCAGAAAGCATTGAGAGCAAACAGCTGCAGCTGAATCACGAAACATTGGTGGGATAGATTCATTTACAGCTAATACTTAATATAAAAATGTTTAGGTGTCAAACTTAACTTAATACGAAGATTTAACTAATTTTTTTTCATATTGTTTCATGTAACTAGTGACTGCTTAGTCTAGTATTAGGATTGTCTCGAGATCTGTAAACTGTGAGGTGAAAGAATTCATGAAATGGATCAGAGGGTTAACATTTCCGCATCACGAAGCTTGTTCACAAAATTGCATTGAGGTTGGGAAGGTTCGCAATTATTGTGATTATTGGTTACTAGGTCTTCACAAAACAATAAGAAATTAAAATAAGTAGGTCCATCTCTCGTTTAGTTGCCGGATAGGTTTATGTTTATTTCAATTTTCCGTACGTTTTTTTATCTAAGTTTAATTAGTAATATGTTTGTAATTTCATTTGGTGTTTTAATTAATGAATCCGAAATTTAGTTATTAACTTAGTTCATAGATTTTATCCAGCCAATCGGTTGAAGTTAATTATGAATCGATTAAAAAATGATGTAGATATTTTTATTCCGTTACGTTAAAATTGATGGTACAAAGGTACGGAGATTGTTGGTACCACAATAATACAAAGATGTAGTGACTATTTTGTAATTTTAGGAATTTTACTTTAAAATTAAGAAACCAAATAAAGGAAACATTACCCAATGAAACATAATTGCGTATGACAATCCCATGCAATGTTAACGAATTAATTTACAAACCTACGTTTATAATTACCCCAACATAATTACAAAATGTTACCGCAATCGTCATGTAAACATGCCAATCTACTCGTGAGGTGCTTGAGACGTACCGTCTTATTCAAATCTCGAATCATGATGATTTTCTACGAGCTAGAACCAAATTTTTTTATTTATTAAAAGAGTCAAACACAGAGTCTCAATTATTGAGTTTGAGTTGGTCCACTAGCATATTATTTATGTAATTTTATTTGAGTAAATTGTCGTTTGCGTACTGTGGTTTCACCATACTATCAATTTGAATACAAAGTTTTCATTTTCATCTATTATGGGTATGTGTTTTGCATTTTCTATCAATTTGAGTCCAAATTACTAACAAAGTTAGATTTTGCTGTTAAGTTTTTTTAAAAAAGACCAAAATGCCCCTTGAATCATTTGAGGGTCAAAGGGACCAAAACAAAACTTTTGTGTCAAAACTGTGAAACTTAAAACTAAGTTCCAATGTAAATGACAAGTCTGTGGATAAAGTATAAAGGATGGAGAGTACAGGGGGGCATAAGGTTAATTCTTTTAAAACCCACCCTATGCAAACCGTGGATCCATGGTATCTTCTTCCTCACCCATGAACCGACCCGCATAACCTCAAAACGGGCCGCGACGCTCTGCTTAACCTCAACCCACGAAACCAAAGAGGAAATGGTCGGGTGTAATCAAGGAGTCTACTGGAAGCATCAATTTTATAGATTGATACACAAATCGTTTGATATCACCCAATTTACAGCTCAAAGTTAAAGCTATGAAACCGAAACTTAAACCTGGTGTTTACACCCAACCAACTATAAAAACCGACCATTCTGAGTCGTGGTTTTGTTTTCGCATTCGTAGAGTACACAAATCCAGTAGACAGCTCCGTGGAGTTCGAGATCAAAGACTTCGAACCGAAACCCCTTTGTGGAACTCGATCTCTACCTTCCCGACACCCCCACGACCCGGTAAACACATCACTAGGATTGTATTTACTCACTGCTCAATAGCCCAAAACGAGTTGCACCTAATGATTGTTAGATTTGTCGATTTGATTGGATCTGTATATGAATAGCCCTAAACCACATCCTCACGATCAGATCACGGGAGACGGTTTGGGAAAGAGGGAAATTTAGAAGTTGGACACAAATGATCCTTGTGTTTTGAAGTTGGATCTAACTTTGGTTAAACCTTATTAAAATAACCATTTGAGTCCATAGGGGTATTTTAGTCTTTTTAAGAAAAATTTATTAGAAAAATCTAACTCCTCTAGTAATTTGGACTCAAACGGATACAAAATGCAAACCACATACCCATAATAGATGAAAATAAATACTTTGTATTCGAATGGATTGTTTGGTTAAACCAAAAGGATGCAAACGGCAATTTACTCTTTTTATTTAGTATGTTAACTATATATATATACTCACACATAATATACACCATATAATGTATAAATTATGACATAAAAAAAAGTCTTTTTTACTTATAAATTTTCTAATTATGAATATATATATATATATAGTTAAAAAATATATATTAATAAGTATACGAAAATAATTAATAATAACTGAGCCAAGCCGATGATCAGAAGCTTGAAAAATTACTCATAAGCCCGAGCTCATACTTATAAACTTAAGCGGGAGCTCTAATAAGTTAAATGTGTCCAAGATTCAACACGACTTAGCTCACGCCAATTTTTTTATAACGGCGTCGGGGTTTGCACCTCTGCAACGGTATTGCAACTGTTCATCGTCATTTTGACGCTCCAGTGTCAAGCTCAACGCCACCCACGAAGGAAACCTAACCTACAAGAAAACCCCATATGAACTCGAAATTAAATACATGACCTCTTAATCCAAAGTTCAATCCTTCGTTAGTTTCCTTCATGTTATTTAGCTAGAACCTCATTTAGATACTTGTTAGCAACTCGAGCCAGTTAGTTGGTATAGCCGTTTGGTTTTATCTCCCAAGAAAATATTGTTAAATTGTACCTTTATTATCTTGAAAATTACATTTTCATATAATCTATCTTTTTTTATTTTGAGCAACAACACCTAATTATAGGCACGAGACCCGGTGCATGTTAGCAACACCTGTTACCAGGGTGCCTCATCATAGGAGAAAACCTATTGAGAAAAACCCTGACCTTCATCAGGCCATTTTTGCCTTGGAAGGGTTTTGAACATCTGACCTTTCATTTGGAAAGCAACGATGATACCGCCAGGGCACATATCCATTTGCAATCCTTTCTTGAACAAATATTATATTTATGATACTAAAAGAAATCCAAAAATTGCATTTTGTTAAAACAAATATATATGGTATTAAAACAAATTTATATTTATGATAATTAAAAGAAATCCAAAAATTGCATTTTGTTATTCCTATTTATAAATTCATTTATTTAACACAAATTGAATTTCTACATGATACGTAATACATATAGGTTTAACATGAAAAGTAAATTTTGAGTTTAATTTGTATGTTGCTCCAACTTGGTTTTGATTATATAAACTATTAGCTTATAGCCCGTGTATTTTACGAGTTAGTTGATATAAATTATGTTATAGCTTGTGTAGTATACGGTTTAGTGGATTAAAAATATATAACTTCGGAAAACTGAATTTAACATATGTTAGCGGATAACAAAACATGTTTTAGATTGTGTATTACACGAGTCAGAGGATAACATGCGTATTAGAAACAAAAACTGTTAAGACTTGAAGCGTTAAGGGCGAAAACTATTAAGACTTGAATGTCATGGACGAAAATTGTTAAGACTTGAAACGTTATGAGATGGTCCTGTTAACAGTGAACCGAAACTGTTAGTATCGCAAAACGTAAAGATAAAAAATGCAGTTAATCTTTTAAAGATATAAGATAAATACTTAAAAAGATAATATAAAATTTAAATGATTTTAAAATTTAAATATAGTTTATAATTTAAGATAAAATGAGAAGTATAAAAAAGTTCAAAAATTATAATATAAATTACTTTGGATAACCACAAAATAACACATGCTATTTTCTGAAACCTTTTTAGATGTAGATTAGCAAACGTCTACTGCGCTTTGCCACGTCGAAAAGACATTAAAAAGTTATATTCTCAAACGAGTCTATTACAAAATATAAAAGTACATTTGCGACGAAAGATATTAAATTTAAATGAAAATATGAAACAATTACCTATTGGAAAATGTTGTAATTATTTAAAATATCATGTCTATCAAACATGACCAGGGTACAAATCCGCCTTGGAGCGGCTCAAGGGATATGGGTGAAAGTTGGGTTTCTGACTGAGGCAGGACGAATTTACCACCACATAAATACAATGACACATGCGGCTCCCGGTAACGGGTACGTCGCCTGATCAGGGCTAAGGTGATACACCTGCTAGCGAGGGGAGGCATCGAAGCAGTCTGTGTCGTTGCTGTTCAAAAAAAAAAAACAAAAATTAATTATATAAATTTTGAAAGTAATAAATTGAATTTGTACATACCGCAAACACCGGATATTCGAGTATTTCCGATACGGATTAGGATAGTTACAAATGATAAAGTGTTGATTGCACAAATTACCCTCTTGATTTGATCAAACTACGTGTCTGTCCCCTAAGTTTTAATAGTTGTAAAGTTAGTCAAAATGATTGTGAAATGGTTGCACGTTTAGCCCCTAACTCTAACATCAGTTAGTTTTTAATGAAAATTAGTTGATGTGCCATCCACGTGACTTAGCTTGCAACCGGTATTGTATTAACTTCAAGACACATGGGCTAAACTTCCGTTTAAATTAAATGTAATTAATGTTAGGGACTAAAAACTCAATCTTGTCACATACGTTTGGATTAGGTTTGTAATTTTAAAATCTAAGGGGACATACATGCAATTTGATTATACCATATGGGTCATTTATGAATTTGACTTACAATATTGATCAGAAATTTTGGATATCTTTGAAAACTTCCAGATATTTAAATAATTTATGGATATTTCAAATAAATTTCAGATTTATCGTATACTTTTTTAATATTTTGGATTTAAATATTTTTCGAAATTCCTATATAATTTTTTAAGAATTTGGACATGTATATCCGAGTTCAAAATTTTCGGATATGAATATCCGAATCCAAAAATTTTGATATCCAACATTTCAGTTATGGTTCGTATATTGAAATTTATTATATTTTTTTATATCCTAAATTCTAGATATTGGTTTTTGAACACCTTGACCATGTGGACTAAATTAAACTAGCAAAGTTACATGCGCGTTGGGGTTCGACTCGACGGATTGATTGTGGAGATTAAAACATAGATAAAAACATTATTACGTTACATAAGTAGTGTTATACGAATTTTAAAAACCTCTCAATAGAACTTCATTATACGTGTCCAATCAATGACGTTAACGTAGTTAAGTACAAAAATAAACATATGAAGTTACGACGATTCGGTTATGAAGATAAAACATACAGCGCTCTATGGCGGGAGTTAAACTAACTTTATAAAGTTCTAAACGAAAAAGGGAAGGCAACTGTAAACAAAATTAACAAAAATCTAAACGCAAGCAAAAAGACGTAAAAATTATAAACGTGGTAAAGAAACTTATAAAATAGTATAAAACGCGTGTTGGCACGATGATATTAACCACAATAAAAGAAATGCATATTGATGCGTTATGATTAAACGAAACACATTAAGTTGTGACGAACTAGTTGCACATGTCGTATTTATACCGACATTTATACGTAAATGTGATACGCATATCGTAAAATGAAAAAATAGCGAAAGAAAATAGATTTTAAAAATGTTAACGGGTAGAAGTTAAAAACAAAGAAACTCGAGGGGGGGGGGATTTGTAATTGCATATAAGTTTAAAAAAGAAGAAAATAAAACTATATATAGTCGCAAGATTCGAACATGGGACCTTAAATTTGAATGAAGACTCCACAACCAACTCCAGCACAAAAACTTAGTTGTTTATTGTGTGAATTATTAGTATATATGATAAAAGTGCGTATATTTGAACGGAAAGGGTAAAAGAAGAAGAACCAACAATTTTGACTTTTTTTTGAAATAAAACTACTTACACTCGTTTTCTTGGCTGACCTTGCTCATCAACGCAAACTGTTGATCGTTTGTTTCCGCCACTCGATCAACAACAACAAACAATCAATATTCAGATTCTGAAAAGTGTTGTTCATGTTAGGGTTCTTTTAGGATCAAGTGTTACTAATACACTAAAGTGTATTTAGCCCACATTCATGTAGCCGGTGGTGAACCCATAATTTTTTTTCATGGGGATTGAAAAAATTTTAGGGTCGAGTATTGCTATATAATAATGTTTTCAATTTCTGTTCGAGCCGATTAGGTCGAATCGGGTCGGGTCAAGATAAAGAAAGAAAACAAAACTAAACTTCATATACAAAAAACATAATGGTATAGTAATGAGTTGATTTAATTTAATAAAATTAATAATGAAATTGTTTAATATAGGTTAATTGTAGGTTTGTTTTGCATATTAAAATTAAGAATGGACTTAAGTTTAATTTAAATTGAGTGAATATTATTATTTAGGTCTATTTCAACTTGGTTTTATAACTAAAATTTACAAATCAAGATTGGATTGGGCGGATTGAGAGCGGATTAGGGGGCAATTGCAAAACTTCATGGGGGGAGTTCGGGATTTTAACATATATATTGTAACACCCAGCTCCCCGGCCCCCGGCCTCCGGCCGGTCCAGGCAGCGGTCGGTGTTACTGGCCGATCGGGTCAGC
>WOUH02054081.1:0-11100 GCA_009936405.2 Stevia rebaudiana
GTCGTCCAAACTGAGATTCTGATTACACTCAAATGAATCTAAATTCAGAGATGAACATAATAGGATTATAATATTGAGAAAATGATCGAGTTATGATTAGGTATCAGAAGGTTTTCTGATAGTCAACGGTCGAAAGTTGTCGGTCAACTGCCGGAAAATGACCAGTTGTCACAGTTTGGTTAAATGACTATGTAAGTTTTCTATTATGCGTATCACCTAATATATCATACAAGTCTCGTACCCATTAATAACTTTATCAATAATCCCGTTCTCCTTCTCATAAAAGAATATTAGTAGCACTACATGTTATTAATCTTTTTGACCTTTGGGTTTACTATTCTAAGGTACGGGATTATCTGTCACCATCCATGGTGGGAGAGCTCACCTGGAGCGCGGCATCCGACGGAAACACCGCCCCGGCCCCTGTCCTCGAGCCTGTTTCGGCCCCAATGACGCTCGAGCCCCGCCCACACATCCCACTTCTAAATAGGCCATGTGGCCGCTCTTTGAAATTAGAAAAAAAATAAAAAATTTATATATAACTAACCCTTCTCTGTCATTTTATTCGCCATACAATCTCACAAATCATCAAACATTTTATTTTCATCCAACACTCTCATCTTTGAATTTAAAATAAAAAGAGTTCTTCAAGGATATGGAACCAGGAGGAGGAGGTACGTTTGGTACACTGCTTTGATTCTCGTCAAAGAAAGCGGTGAACCGATGCTTCCAAGAATGGTGTTTGGGATCAAGTTTATTGGGTTTTCCTACTCAGTGCCTCTGAAGGCGTAACTCGCGTGGCTCATCAAGTGAACCATAAATGACGTGATTTGAAGAACCGAACAAAATTGTTCAGCACTCCTGAAAATCTAATTTGGGACTGTGAAGACGGTTTAACAAAGAACAACATTCAAATGCACCTATTAACGATTACCAAAGGATGGCAGGCTGTAACACGTTGAACGTCGAAGTGTGTGACATTGTGAAACATCACCCTGAGTTTTCTAGTTAATTTTTTTTAAAATTTGATTATTGTAATTTCAATTAATGATATTTTATTTTTAGTCAAGTTTGTTTTTTGATGATTGTTCATTTTATTTTAAATAACGATATTTTAATTTTATCTAAAAGAGATATAGGTAAGTTGGATTCCAAAAAGGAGAAATGTGATAGAAATGAAATTAATTTTCATTTTGTTTTTATTAAGTCACTCATACTTTTTTGTTTCAATTGGGTCACTAAGACTTAATTTTTTCTAGTCAGGTCACTCATACTTATATTCAAAACTTATATGGACAATTTTTTTAATTTTGTATAAAAAAATGAGACTATAACATGTCAACAAAACATGTTCTTCTATTAATATACATACAAACTTAACTCGGGTAATCGATTTCGAGACCGAACTAATCCAATTTAAACTTGGTCATTTCTCTCTAAACATCACTTTTCGAACCGATTTAAAAAACCGACTTTAACCAAACCCAAACTCGATTCAATAGTTTTATTAAGGGCCAAAGGGTCCACGAAATGAGCCAACTATGGGCCTAAAATAGGATGTGTGACTTTGTATAAGTTTGTTAAAATATCCATCCCAGATCAAAGAATCGGTCTTAGTGACTTTTAATATTGATATTTAAAAGACATAAAAATGACTTTTTAATTTTTACTTTTTGTCTTAGTGTTTTCATAAATAAAATTAATTAATAATAATGTTATCAAGGCATCATTTAAAAAAATTGTACATTCGTCGTTCGTTGTGGTGGTTTTATAATGGGTCGTACATAAAAATCAGTACTCACCAACATGTTGGTCCATCATACAGGTTAGATGCTCAAGTCAGTTATTTTTTAAAACCGGCTCTGGTTCGGGTCAACAAAAATCAATAACCGGGTAGACAGGAACCGGTTCTGGTTCATAACCAGTTTTTGACCGGTTCCTAACTGGTTATTTGCCGGGTAGAGTGGAACCGTGTTTGGAAATACCGGCTCCGGTTCTGTTATGATTATTCAGAGAAGCTGGAACCGCCGGTTCAGGTAGGGACATATGGTCGATTCCGGTACAGGTAGAAACCGACGATTCCGGTTCCAGACCGGTTTTTTTGCACACCTCTAATATAGGCCCATTGACATGTCAAACAACTCATACGCATAGTATGAAAATATCAAACAAGCCGTATGTCCATTTTCGTTCTATTTGATATCATATTGTGATACGGATCGTATGCAGCGGTGCCTGCATAGCATGTAAGTTCTAATATGAAGTAACCAAAAGATTACTATTTATACCTAGGCATTTAATTAAATAGGAATCAGCTGATGAATTCGTGGTGTCATCTTTCTAATTTCTCGGTTAAATAATTCATATGCATGCATAAGTTCTAATATGAAGTAACCAAAAAATAAATAGTTTAAGCTATGTTTATAACTTTATATTCACCTTATTTAATATACTGATTTCATTGGACAATTACATGTTTTGAACGGCGTTTGGTTTATACATAACACTTAATAATGTAATACTTTGAAATGTTACACTAGTAAGGCCACACGGAGTGGCGTTCGGGAAAGAGTGGGGTTGGTCGGCCCAGTTTGGGAACACCATCGCCCACTTCAGGGGTCGGAAAAATCGGGGAGTACACACCGGATCTCACCGGATAAAGAGGAGAAGAAAAAAGGGGTAAATGGGGAAAGCGAGAAGAAATAAGTGAAAAACCAAAAAAAAACTGATATAACGCTGACGTGAAAACAGAAAGGGGTGAAAAACCTCGAAACGACTCCGTGTGATCTAACGGTTCTAGAAATGTCTTTTAAATAAACCCAACTTTGAAATACGAGTTTACTCTATATGCGCGCTGATTTAGTATTGAATATTCATAAAGTCAACTTTGTTTAATAAGAAAAAAAATAGTAAATTTAATATATTTGCAAATTATTGCTGCATCAAGTATGATTTCTTACTGGTAATTAAAAAATATTAGAAGATTAAATGCACCCATAAAAAGAAAAGCCTAAAAGCCACACCCTACTTAAAAGAAAAGCATAAACCCTAAAAGTTAAATCTTAAAAACCAAAACCCCAAAAGCTAAAATCTAAAAGCTAAGATGAAAGGGTTTGAGGAGACGGTTCTAACGCCGATGAAATGAGTTCAATCGGAGTTCGTTTAAGTCGGTTATGAGAACAAATTAAAATCCTTCATATCCTTCGTACAATTAGGATTCTTCCTATTTAATCCGACCATAGTTTATTAATTACTAAAAGCACTTCATGATTTTTAAGTCTTTGTGCTGTTATATAATATGATATATACATATAGTACATCTTAGTGTGTGTTACTTTTGGTGGTGTAGATAAAACATGATAAAACTATAAAACATGATAAAACTATGGCCTAAAGTTACAGAATAACAATGTAAAAGTTTTTTTACTAATTACGTAACCATAAATTTAAATTATATATAATAATCGGAATGATATATGTTAATGGTTATTTTTTAAAGTTTTTTTTTTTTATTGAAAGATCAACTTCATATAAAACCACCTAACCCGAAGACCGGGAAGGAAAACGAACTACAACGAAGAAACAAAAAACAAGATTACATAAATACAAATCACCAATCAACCCACTTTGTATCTCTATACTTCGATCTATTAGAAAACCACAAGAACCCTAACGCCCTGATATTTCCAAAGACGACATCCAGATGAGCCATCTTCCCCTCAAACCTTTTACCGTTCCTGGCCAACCAAATGCACCTGCACGATACAATGAAAATGCCCTGAAGAGCCAGCTTCTCCACCGCCCCACACGAGGATGAACGCGGAGTCTCTAGAAGATCTCTAAACGAGAACGCGAACAAATTGGGGACCCGACACCACGCACTAATTTTATTCCACAGAGCCGCAAAAAAATTGCACGTCGTAAACAGATGATCCACCGACTCCTCAACCTTGTTGCACATAGGGCATAAGTCGTCACCAACCACTACCCCTCTCATGGAAAGCGCACCCAATGTAGGAATCTTGTTCATCTCCGCCCTCCAAACAAAAACGTTACATTACAACGGGACCCACTTGCACCAGTCCATCACATACATGTTGCTGTAATCATCCGATCTCTGGAGAAGCTTCCTGACGCGACGACACTGAATGAACCTGAGCAGTTCCCAACCCAATTTCACCCACCCAATCCCTCATGTTGCTGTAACCCAATTCCTCGGTAGAAGACGGCTCATGCTTCCAAAGCCAGATCCCCTCCCTATCCACTCTATCACGCACAGTGCAGTCCGTAGCCATCTCTAACCGAAACAAATTGATTATCAAGATTCAGGAGAATCGCCACTTCTTTATTTTTGAAAGAGAATCACCACTTAGGTTGTAGCTCACTCATAAGACACAAACCCACCTTGAATAAATCCTGAGTTCAAACACGTGGAGTATGTTATTTAAGAACTTGTGTAGTTTGAGTCTTTGAGAGTAGGTAAATAAATGTGTGTTAGCCATTATAATTTTTAAAGAATATTAAGTTGTGACGGTGATCTGGCAAAAAATCAGTGTTTGTTGTTGGAGCCCTCCGATTTATGAGTTTTCAGTTAGGGATTTTCTCTTATTACATAACTATTGCGGGAAAAAAGCCGCCGACAAAGATGCCTTACAAGGTATCATCATGATTTCGTATTGGTGCATTTGGAGGGCAACCATCCCAAGGTTGAAGATATTTTCAGCGATATCAGAACTTTGAGTTTTTTGTGGTTCAATAATAGATCTAGGTAAGTTTCGGTCAAATGGACTGACTGGTGTAAATTTGTGAGTATGTAACTTTTGTTTCTGGTTTTCTTTGGCCTGGTTTTCAGGCTAGGGTTGGTTCTATTGATATCGATCTTTAAAAAAAATGTTTAATAGTTTTTAAAATTTTTATTATTGATATGTCATTTATTCAAGTAAAAAAAACTTTGTAATAAATTTCTAGATCTATTAATTTTCATATAACATTATGAAGGGATTAAAATTAGACTTCAAATAACTTAAAAAAGAACTTTGATGAACGGAAAAATATGTCAAAATATCTATAAAATGATGTTCAATCTCAGTATCTCACATTCAGATTTATTAATGTGCAGGGTGTGGAGCATGGACTTACGAAGTAAGCATCATATCATATGATTAGTTATGGGAATGTGACAATGAGAGAGTGTCGAGTTTGTAACAAGAGAACAAAGAAGATATGTATGACGACCGACGACTTAAAGAAGCCCCATTAAAGAAGATGGTGGAGTCAGTACCTTGAGATCGAGAACACCATTTCACTCACGAGGCATGAAGAAAAAACAGGGCGGCACAACTTCAATACTTAAATTTTCCTTCAAAACATTAAAAGTGCTAAAAAGTAAGTTATAAATAGCTTTAGAAAGAGCCCCCTCACTTTTGCAATTGATTCATCAATGCATTATGTTTATAGAACACTAGTTATTATTGTTAATTTTTTAACTTTTAAATATATGATGGCATTCTTAATTTAATAAATCTAAAGCTCTAACTTTCTCTTTATTAATTTAACAAAAGAGTCGAGTGGAGCTTTTCTGTAGTTACAAATTATATATTGTTTTGTTGGATAAAATGATTAATCATGATCAATAATAACTATATTATATGTTTTGACTTACACAAGCTTAAATATAATACAAGAAGACATTTTCAATATGTTTCTTTCTAAACTTGTAAACATTTGTTTTTGTAATAAGAAACAATATACTAAGAGAAAGAAAGACAAGCAAAGATACCAAAATGTTTTTATTAGACAACTTGTAGTGTGACGTTTATCCTCGATTCCCCTTCCTCCACATTAGCTTATTATTAGCATAAAGACAACCCCTAGGCATGATTTGGAGGGAGACGGTGTGATGAGGGTTTGAGCTTGTTTATATTAGTTAATTACACATTTTTATTATTATCACTATACATAAATAGATTTACAAGTAGTTAATCTCTAAGCCATGTTTTAATCAGGACCGTCTCCGAGGATTCGGGTGCCCTATGCGAATCCAAAAAAAAGGCCCCTATATATATATATATATTTTTTTTTTCAAAAATAAACGATAATTGAGATTAAATAAGTTAATAAACAGTACAAAAAAAGAATATTATAGCAAAATGTTGTCTTTCACATAACTAAATGAATCGTGACACTCTTCAAGCATTCTTTGAAGTAAAGTTGTTGATCAAATCTTCATAATCCATATTCTCTTGTAGTTTATTCTCAATAGTTATCATTGTCGATCCATTAAGTCTTTCATGGAACATTGTCGATAGTAATTAACAAGTGTTTTGTGTTTTATCCAATTGTTTTATAAATTGAATTGGACATTTATCTTATTGGGTTATAAATAGATCAAAGTAAACAATAAATTTGGACTTTTATCTAAATATGATTTTATTTTAATTTTGTTTTATAAAATATATATAAGTTTTTATATAAAATATATATAAAAAAATTGAAAATTTTGGGGCCCTCAAAAGAACGGGCCATGTACAGCGACACCTCTGCACGCTATAAAAGCCCCCCTTGGTTTTAATAATCAAAGATCGGAAAATGATCCTCAAGTGAAAAGGTATAATTAGAGTTTGGCTGTTAGCATATGCAAAATGAAAAGCTCATAAACTGATTAAAGGTTCCTTATAACACGGAAACCGTACTTTTAAACAATAGTTAGTGTAATCATGGATAGTTATACATATGTGAGAGTTCAAATAACTTCTGATTTTGTGAAACTCAAACTCTAATAACACTTTCTAAAGACTATTTGTAATTGTCACTTGAAACTTGAAAGGGCTTGACCATGTTGCCACATAGACGCCACGTAATCATGGTGGATGTGAGCTGTGTGTAATGGAGATTGAATAGAAAGCGATTGATAATGATGTGGATTATTTCTATTGGTTAATATTAAAACAATTAATAAAATTAATTTCATTAATGTTCATAACCAAGTGACCATGATCACTTGTTTATATCACTTGATGGTCACTTCTCTTATGTGTAATGGTGAAAGGACTTGATGATAATGTGACCAAGTGTCACCTAGGATAGTCACTTGGTGATCAAGCCTCGTTACACATGGTCTAATAATGTTTACACATGTTTAAATATATGTTATTAAAGTTAATTATTTTACAGATGTTTAAATACGTGCAAAACAGTTTTGATAAATTAAAAGTTATAATTTATCCTTTGTGGAACATTATTACACAAGTGTTAAAAAGCTAGTTGAACTATTTTACACATGTATATAACACGGGTAAAAAAATAACATTGATTTTTGCTTAACAGCAAACATAGATACTATCTAATTTTTTTTCTAAATTTGCATCGCATCTGTCTTTAAAAAGATTCAAACCTTTGACATTTAGATTAGTGGTGATGCATCTTAACCACCTAAGTATACACTTGAGAACCGTGGAAGTTAAATTTGGGCTTGTAAGTTATAATTTATGCAAATATGAAATATAAATGCTAAAACGATTGTGTCCTTTTCTTTAATAAATAAGATTATTTATGCAATGACATTTTTAATTTATTTGATACGTTCTTTGAATTTTTCTTCATTAGATCGCAGGGGATAAAGGATCGTTGGAGGTGTAAAGTTGGAATAATGACAAATTATCCTCTAACTATATATACACCTGCGTTTTTTATCCTTAAGTTGAAAATTATCAAAAATAATTTATTTTCTTATTTTTCACAACAATCAGGTTCTTTCTACTGAAAAATCTTGGTTTTTTTCTTAAATTTTTCTAAAATAACTATTTTGCTTTATTATTAAAGAAAGAAATATGTAAGTGCATACCTAAATGATGTTTTATTTAATTACACCTTTTATTTCTTTTTATTTTAAGGATTTTTTTTTCATTATCTTTTACTTTGTCAAAAAAATTATATAAACTTTTTATAAATAATTATTTATTTTTTAATTTTTAGTTTACTCCTTCATTATTTTGTTTTTTAGTTTAAGGATTTATTTTTTTCATTACTTCATCGTTGAATAAAAAACAAAGCACGAAAGGCCTTAGCATCTTGATCTAAAGCAACTGGCATTGCATTGTAGATATTGAAAACCAATAACATTAAGACACCAAGCATAGCTTCTTTAATTCCGTAGAAAATCATGACTCATAAATGTGACATGTACTATTCTATCTTTTTATCTGTACTCTAAAACTTATAACTATATTTGTTTTTGGTTTGAAACTAAAGCATCCATGGTGTAGTTCTAGACAAAAGAAGGATATCAAGATTGGTCAAGAATGTTTAAAGTTGGAAAGAAAAAGATGGTTGCAAGAGAATTAAAAAAAGGTGGTTGCAAGAGAAGTAAAAAAGATGGTTGTCGGTGGCACGATGGGTATTACATGTGTTATGTTCAAAGGAAATGTAAAACAACCAAATAGGTTGGATGAAGATGGGTCGCAATGGCTATTTGCAAGCTTATGAAGGCTAAGGGTGGTGATACTCTAGCGGAACAATTGAAGAATAGTGAGGCGCGGTGTGTCAAATTCTAGGTGTAACGAGTGAATATCAAGGAAGGGGTGTATTTACTCAATCGGGTGACTACGGTTACAGCCAAAGAAGTGCCATCGCGAGTTAGTGAATTAAATTTGGTCGTATGCATATTTGAGTTAGTAAGGGGAGCCAAAATAAACAGTAAAGGATCGAGGAAGTTCTAAGATGGGGAGATTTGGAGGACTTAAACTAAAGGTGGGATCGGCCATAACACCAAGGATAGGGATTGATGTACTATGGGTGTTATACAGTATTCAAGATCTTGATGGAACACATCGGAATTAGGGGGTGCTTGCAAATTTAAGATGTGATTGTTAGACTAAACTTGTCAATAGGTGATAGGTAAGGAGTTGTTTTAATTAAGTGTCTTTATTTTTTTGCTGATTTATTTATATTATGATATTATTGATAGATTTTTTTCAGGGTGACAATTATTTGGGAATTAAGTTTTCTTTATTTATAGATAGAGGTTGATCTCTAAAGTCTGCTAGTATTTTAATTTAATAAAATCAAAGATTCATGAAATGAAGTGTTTCACAATAGTGGTGTTCAACATTTTTTTTACCAATTGAGAGGCTTCATCATACACTCTCCATATTTTAACAATTAAGACGACAGTAAGATATGCATAGATACCTCGTATATGCAAATACTAGGTGTATTACCGGTGCCAACTCACATGCATTTTCCTTATAGTCTCGTATAATATAATGGGACGTGATAGATCTATACTGGATATATTACCCTTTAATAGGCACTTAATTTTGTTATCTTAGTGTCAGATTGTATACTAGGTGTATGTTTAGTGTGAGAATATGAAAGTGGGTGGAGTATAATAAGACAGTTTAAAAATGAATAGTTTAATTTCATCATCATCGTACTCAGTATATCACACCTAAAGGTAGAGTCTAAAGAGGGTAAGATGAAGACAAGCCTTACCTCTACCCTATAGAAATAGAGAGACTGCTCCCAGTGAGACTCTCGGCTCATGATGCCTGACTAACCGTAAACCTAACGCTTTTAACGTTATTTTCACAAAAATAAGTAAAATAACGTTAAAACTAGTGCAGTTTTACTTTTGTCTCTCGATGGTCCACACACATATTATATGTGTGCTTCGCAAACGGGACGTGAAGAGTTTAATTTAAGGACCTTTGAAATTGATGTGACATCATGAGTTGATCGTTAGAATAAGAAACGAAACAAGAAAGGCATTAGCATCTTGATTTAAAAGCATCTGGACATGCCTAATAAATATTGAATACCAATAACATTAAGACACCAAACATAGCTTCTTGAATCAATCAACACCGTAGAAAATCAGGACTTATAGATGTGATATGCACTATATTGTCTTTTCGTCTGCTTTCTAAAACTTATAACTATATTTGTTTTTTTAGTTTGAAACTAAAACATGCATGTGTTTCTAAGTGTGACCTGCATTAAACAACTGTGCATGAACACAAATCCGCCAAAATGAGCATAAAACTTGAAAGTTAAAACCATGGCTAAGATTAAGCTCATAACCAATGAAAGATTCGGGGATGGTTTTTTTAACGGTTGTCATTCGTGTTGAGTTAAAAAGTTGATGGATTCGAGGAGTTAAAGTTGGCGGATTAAATTAGTTATGTAAACAAGTTTTCTAATTTTGTAAAGAGTGAACTACACTTTTTGTACTTTAGATTTAGTCAAATATCATTTTACGTAACAAAAATCAAGCGTTGAGACTCTACGTCATTTGAGATGCATTTTTTTTAACAATTTGCATCCACGCACATATGCTAATATAAAGCCCGTTAAAAAATGGCACATGATGAGTAGCATACAAGGGATTTTTATGGTAAGTTTCTCTCCCTAAATATTTTTATCATAATCTGTGATACCTTACGCGAATCAATCATTTAATTGACGTCGTTGCAATTCACGATACATCAATCAATCAGTGTGATTGTTATGCTTCGAATTAGATAATCGCGAGTTTCGGTTGTGTTTCAGGTTAAATATGAAGAACCGAAGTAAATAATAAAACTTGAAGTCAAAGAATGATGGATAGAAGCTTACAGGATGATAGAGGAAGGAAAAACGAAGACCACGGCGTGCGAAACGGAGTTCACATGAGGAAGTTAGAACCAAAACCGTAAACCGAAGAAATCGGGATGTACCGTAGGCCTACTGTATGTGGCCGTAGCCCTACGGTAATTTGACAGAATGTTGCTCAAACTCATCCGAGTCACCGTAGGCCTACGGTATCCACCGTAGCCTTACGGTGACCATTAAATCAGAAGTGCCAAATTCGATGTTACCGTAGGCCTACGGTAACCACAGTAGGCCTACGGTGAAACTTAAAATCGTTTTTTAAACAAAAGAATTAGGGTTCGAGGGGGATAATTCCGGCCGTCATAGACTTTGCTCTGAGGCGATTTTGGACGATTCAAACTGATCTCCATCATTCCCGTTCGTTCGGATCAAGATCGAGGTCAATTCCGCATGTCTTCATCAACACCGATCATCGATTTCACTTCCACGATGAGCGGCTAATCCCTTCGT
>WOUH02054102.1:0-11099 GCA_009936405.2 Stevia rebaudiana
ATAGGGAATTGCATATATATACATATAATATGAAAAATTACATATAAAAATTCCAATCCGATTAATTTCGATTAATCTCTAGTCCTTTCCTAATTGCTCGACTAGCGACCGCGGATTTCTAAAATCATAGTTAAAAGACTTAAAAGTTAATACACTTGCCCAAGTTAAGACCAGTGTTAAAAGACTTAAAAGTTGATACACATACACTTACATTACAAGACATCTTATTCATTGAAAGGCCCACGATTAAACCCCTAACTCAAGCCCATTAACCAAAACGAACGAATCTTCATTTACTTAGCATTTTAAAACTGAATATTCCATTCGAAATTATGCAACGATAGTATATCATGGACACAACTCACAAGTCATATATATTCACGAGCATATCATGTTTATGCGCCGGTACCAATTTTTACACACGTTATACATCATGGAATCTTTAAACCAGTGTATTATACGGTTTAAAAAACATATAAGCCGACCGACCGAACAAAACTTTAAAACAAAACTGATTGCAAATGCAAACTGGTAATTAGTTCCGACGGTTTTAAGATTTTAAACAAAACCATCAACACTATTGACTCCAATGACAACAAAACCTCTATTTTCTATTTTTTGCCGTTATGGTTTGACTATTTAGTTTTTTATTCTCACCTTTAAGTTAAGTTATTGAGTGACACTCGTCTTTTTACAACACTATTTTTCCTTTAATGCTACATCCTTAAAAACCTCTATAAATTTTCATATGATAATATAGTCTTCATTTATTTTATAGTAAACAAAATTATATATTATAATAATCTATTTTTTAAAATCTTTGTTAGCTAAAATTATGAAACATCATTTATAATTATCAATTATAAATTAGTTAAAAATACTACATAAGTTCCATATTAAGATAAAACTTACATAAATTATCAAACTAAAATTACACAAATTTTAATTACCAAACTGTTTTTAAAAAAATTACATAGATTATAACTAAAACTAGGGGTGATATACATTGCTTCGTAGCAGGTATAGGTTCTCAATTCTGGATTTTATTTTTAAATTAAGTCAACAACTGGGTAGAATGGAACCGGTTCTGGTTTGGTTTGACAAAAGTCAACAATCAGGTAGAAAGGAACCGGTTCCAGTTTGGACTTTGGCCGATTCATAACCGTTTGTTGACCGGGTAGAGTGGAACTGGTTCCAGAAATTGCGAGTCCGGTTATGATTTCTCAAAGAATCTGAAACATATTAGAACCGTCAATTTGAGTAGGGTTAGTTCGTTTGTTTGTTTCCGGAACCCATTTTTTTTAACATCTCTAGTAGCAGGTAGTGAACCGAGTTTTCATATAATTTAAATGAAAATGCCAACACAATATGCAAACCCAATGGTATTGCATATGCAACCACCAAACCACCACGTTGGAGACACGTTGCATCATTGTATCATGGGGCGACGGTTATGGAGTATGTGAGCAGTTTGCTCATGATGCCAAACACCGGTCCATAATCACCAACATATATCTATAAATACCCCATCTTACAAATAACAATAGAACAATATATTACAATCTTCATCTCTAAATGTACTCCATATATACGCCTTAATTGTTTCTTTCTTAAATCTATTCTTTCGTTGGAGTTTGGTCGCAAAGAAATAGATATCATTTCTTCGTCAAGAGGTTAACGGCATTCTGTTTTTGCGGTTAATTAATATAATCCAAGGAAGGTATTTGGTTTTGAATACGTCATCATGAAAATTGTGTTTCAACATCGTGAGATTTGGAAATGCTAAACAATAATAATCAAAGATGCTCGACTCATAGGCTACCAACTAACAAATAGCATACAATAATCAAGATACCAACTTACAGTTATTTTCTCACAGGTTAATTATATTGGCATATGAACTAAGAAGAAACTAAAATAAAAGGTTTTTTAAAAAGGGACTAAAAAGGTTAATCTTATTTATAGATGAAGTGAGGTATCGACTTCGTTTTTGTTGGAATCCACTTTCCAAAAGTCCATTAATTTTGAGCTTTTTGTAGGTTTTTGTGGTTCTACGTGCTTGCTGTGTGAACCAAGTCCGAGAGAGTTAGAACTTTGAAAACATGGTCTTGTTTTCATCATATCATGGTGCAACAACGATCGAACCGGTGGCTCATAACGGTTCGCTTGAATACTTTGGCTCATGGTTTCAGGCTCAGGAAATAGCTTTAAAAGCTCCATCTCTTGTCTCTTCTCCCTCATTTTCTGAAGCTGCCGGAATCTTTCTTGCAAGAGAGCTATAGATGAACCACCACCACCACTGCCACCACCACCACCGCCGCCACCGCCACCTTGTCTCTCACTGGAATTAAGAACCATTATTGATCAATGTTTTGTGGGTATTTTTAAGATTCTTGTGTATAAATATGGCTATATGATCATATGGCTATATGATGTATATAAATAGTATATGTTCATAACATATATGTGTATATATTTTAATAATATCTTATAATGTAGCCTCCTTTGTTGATTCTAAGCACAAGATCCAAGGAGAATGAGGATATATGAAAACAGAAGGACTTTTTGAAGAACTAAAGGATGTGAAAGTGAATCCAAAACCATTTGGAATGTTGTTTTTGTAAAAACATAAGATTAGGTTTGATACTCATGTGGTCAGGTTTTGTATGTTTGGAAAGCTTTAAGCTTTGTAAAAGATGACTGCATCTTTGGTTTCTTGTTTATGTATTTTGTGCATTCCTTTTATTTTTAAGATTCTTGTATAATTATAATGACCGGATGGTTTCGTGCGCATGCGTTGCAACGTTGACGCATTCATGTACATTAAACAAGAAATAATTAAGGGAAAATTATCAAAATAATCATCTTTGATCAAGTTTTTACCAAAATAGACATGAAACTGGAGGATAAACCTAATGACTAAATTTTGGTCAACAACCACTAAAAATGTGACACATGCCAAAGCGCTAGCTATTTTAGCCGGCGCTTTTTTATGAAAATAACCACAAGATTTATAACACGTGTCCAATGCTTTTTTGTCCCCTCAAATGAAACATGCTTTTTCCCTATGGACATTAGGGTGCCACGTGTCAGCAAACGATTGGCTAGGGAAAAAGCATGTTTCATTTGGGGGGACAAAAAAACATTGGACACGTGTCATAAATCTGGTGGTTCTTTTCAGAAAAAAACGCGGCTAAATTAGCCAACGCTTCACAATTTTAGTGGTTGTTGACCAAAATTTAGCCATCAGGTTTAGCCTCCAGTTTCATGTCTTTTTGGTAAAAACTTGGTCATAGATGATCATTTTGGTAATTTTCCCATAAATTAAATCTAACACGCTTCGTTTTATAAATGTAAAAGTAAAATAGATAGTCAGGTAAAGTTATATCGTGAAAAATAAACGTAAGAGAAACCAAAAAGCAAGATGTAAAGAGCAAAAGGAGTTAGGACGGGGATGCGGGAATCAAGTCCGCACCAATTATGTGTGGATAGCACCCTAACCAATTTTGTTGGTCTTTTTTTTTTTTTTTATCAAATTTAGAACAAAAAAAAACATATAAATCAAACCTATTATGCGGGCCTATTTCGTTTATTTTTAAGGTTTCTACTAGAGTGCTTGTTCTTGGGCTTGGCTCTGAGTTTGCATATAATGGGCCAGTTCGTTAGGGTTTAAAACTCTTCTGTTCCAGCCGCTTCTTTTCTGGTTTAATAGCTTCCAAGTCATTTTGTAGCAACACTCTAATTAGAGTGTTAATTTGTTTCTGCTTGTAATTTTATCAATATCATCTTTGACAAAACCCTAACTACTTAATAAACATATATCCAATGGTGTGTCACTACGAGGAATATTCATTGGCGGAACAATAACAAAAGGAAAACTGAGGAACACTTGTTGACCGTTTATCTTTAGTATAAAAAAAAATTCAATACAAAAAAAAAAATAATTCAGTACAAAAAAAAGTTAATCCAGTACAAAAAAAAACGACACACAAATGTTTTCTAGTTCACTCTTCTTTTACGGTTCCCCAATAAACCTTTCTCGTGTCACTATTATTTAGGTTGTAAATCATATAGAGTACAATAATAATATATAATATTACATTAATAATATTAAGTACTTTTACAAACACCAAAAATATTGCAAGTTATTATTGTTAATTATTTAATAATAATAATACATATAACATAAACATTGTCGTTTTAACAACCTCATCTCGTGTTTTAAGTATCTTACTCTACATAAAAAATGAAAAACTTGTGTGGTAATTGAGGTATTTTCATTCAACAATGCTAAGCTACAACTAGGGGTGTCGTTCGGGTCGATTAGTCGGGTTTCGGGTTCGTCGGGTCGGTTCAATCGGGTTTTGAATATATAAAATAAAACCGTTTACCGAACCATTTAAAGTTCGGTTTAATCGGTAACTGGGTTGCAAATAAAACTGTTATTCGAGTCGGTATAATTGGGTTTTGGGATTGTAAATAGGCTTCTACTATGGGTTGCAAAACTGGGCTTTATCAAAATGTTTCATAAAAAATATCACCACAATCATTGACCATACAAGAGATAATCAAAATCTTAAAACATAATATAACCAACTAAGTCATATCAATAAGAAAGATTCAAATTCCCAATAAAAGATCAGAAATTCAATTTGAAATTGTAAAGTATATCTTGAATTCTAGAAACATGGACAATTGCTTTAAAAATATGGAAAGTCTTCGAGTATTATTATCCATTTATTCCTAGAATATTAATAATGAAAGTAACAATATATTTTATTTGGGTTAATCGGGTTACCGATTTCAACATTAATTAATCATTTACCAAACCATTTAATATTATTCGGGTTCGGTATTAATCATTAATTGGGTTTGGGTTAATCGGGTTGTCCTTTAATCGGGTTCGGATTATAACGGTTCGGGTTCCGTAATCGGGTTCGGATAAAAATGACACCCCTAGCTACAACTACGTGTATAGATCAAATGAGAGTGACAATGCGAATTCAAGGTAGCCCTAACCGGGTTGTTGGTTTTTCATTTTTTTCATTTTTTTAATGTTCATGTATATTTTTATATACATGTATAGATCAATTGAGAACTCATGTTTTTTGCTAGAACTATTTTCTACAACTGTGTAAAACAGTTCATTTTGTTTAAACATGTGTTGAAAAAGTGTTATCACAAAAGATAAATTATAATTTTCAAGAAACTATGAGACCTTTATTTTACACGTATTAAACATCTATAAAATGTGTAAACACGTGTAAAAATGAATTCTCATTGTTCACATAAAAACATAACTTTTCATTTGAATCTTCCTCTACATGTATATGTAACTGAACCAGTTTCCCATAGTGGTGTCACCTTAGTGGCTGGCTGGCGCCCCTTTCTTTTTGTTTAGTATATTATTTCTTTTTGGTTCTCTAATTATATTTTATTTTATTAGATAACTAAAACATTAATATATAAAATTTAGCTAAATTTGTAATGTAAGATTTGCGTTAACATTTTTGTCTTAAAACTGATATTGTACAAGCCAATGTTAATTAAATATCGACTGTCCGTCCGCCATGAAGTTGAATACAACCCACTAGTTGGTCAAAGCTATTGCCACTTTAGCTAACAGGAGCTAATACACTTGATAGAGGCTTTCCTGTTTGAAGTAGAAGAGCAGGTTTAAGATCATGTTATGAGTGATTTTGGTAATAATTAGTGTAATTAGGGGAGTAGGATTATATATTGCCGATAAAAAAAACATATACACCTTTACCAACATATAGCTCGGTCAATGTGTGAACCACTTAGACTATACAGTACACCGGCTGAGTGGGGCATAAGTGACCCCAGTCATGCCCCAAACACGCCCCGGGCTCCCGTGAGTGGGGTGTGAGTGGGGGTGGCGTGAGTGGAGGTAAGGCGTGGGAGAGTGTTGACTATTTTTTTCCAACCAATCACAATATCCCACATTACCCTTCTACCAATCACAAAACACCACATCAACACCTTACCTTTTACCCACTCAAGCGCTCACTCACCCATGCATTTTCACCCTTTCACTCACCCATTTTACTCACTCTCTATCCTACGTGACATACCCACAAAGGCTTTTAGTCAAGTCAACTGTGGTGAGTTCATAGTTCGGTCATGGTAAGTTGGAATGCCCTGTCAATATATGCAACTATATACATGTACAATTGTAAATTACCATAAGACCACAATCGAACCTGACGACTAGTACAACCGTTATAAACATAAGTTTTCATAGCATGCCCCTACCGTTATGCCTAGCACACATAACAAGAACAATAATACATGGTAAAACTTGTTCGTCATCCGGGAGTCGTTAACTCCCACGAACGGGGTTGTCAATCCTGATAGTAATACCAACTTTACCATTCGGCTCAAAACCATGAGTTAACCGATTCTGTCAACCATGGGACTTTAGAACGCTAGATAGAACAATATTATATAATTCTACCTTCTACATGCATACAATCATATAATGACAGGCAAACAATAGTCCAATAGTTTGTGTACTCAGTGTCTAGGAGGTGTACACTCTCCAAAACAAGTCTTAAGTACCCCAAGTTTGTTATTTTAAAGTGTTTGTAGAGCAAATGCTCACACGTTTTATGGTAACTACACTTATGTTGGAAAATAGTAAAACATTTTATGGTAGGTAAGGGTAGACGAACTCACCTTGCGTACAACAATAGAAGTTATGTTCATGTGTTGCGTACAACATTTGCTCCGATTTGTGACTATTTGCTTGAATTTCGATCGGTTAAAGCCTAATCAGTGGATGTAAACCTGATTCCTAGCGTATGTACGTCTAGATCTTGACCAGACTGTTTATCGATGAGTTGCAGTGTTGGGTGATGACTTGGCGGCGACTAATGGTGGCTGATGGCTGGTGGTGGTGAGTAATGGTGGTTGATGGTGTCGGAAGACGAGTTGATGGTGTATGAGTGTGTGTGTAAATGCCCAAAAAGCCCTTATGTGATTTTCACGTGATGGGCATTTAACAACAGAAGTTAACAGAGTTAGCCGGGGGGACCAATATTGCAGTATTTTACAATACCAAAGACCAAAATGGTAAAAAAAAATTAAGGATGAAATTGGAAAAAATGACCTATAATGAAGGACAAAAATAACAATTTACTCTAGTTGTTATTTCATTTTCAATCCATTACCGAAGCTTAGACCGTGAAATCAAACTCGAACCACATTGTAACGGTTTGGTTTTGTTCGGCTTTATCTTTTAGCCTGTACGGTTTTGGTTTTAATAATAAAAAAACCTATTTCTAACGGTTTGGTTCATTGTTTGACTTATTAAAACAGACCGTGAACACCCATACTAAACTCTAGGTGTCAATTAACCATCACATATTAAACTACTGAATGCGAATAATAATCAACAGATAATTAACCTTACAAAAGGTTCCTTTAAATTAATCTAACATTCAATGTTTTGATATGTCAAAAAGAACACGGTAAAATAACAGTTGAAAATAAAAAACACAGTCAACTTACAAGAACTCTTCATCCGGAAGTGATTACAAAAGATTTAGCCACTCATTGGCTAAATCAGCAAAATATGGATAAGGGTTATGCACCATCGTATTATACGATGGCTTTGGACCTATTATACGATGCAAGGACATGTGATATGGTCCTTCCCCTCTAGATACAGTGCCCTCTCAATCTCCAATACGGCAGTATTGTACTCCTAACCAGTCGTATTATCATCAGGTGTTTTGCCTCCTTCCCCTTTTTTTTATTGTTTTGACACTTTTGCTCCTCCACTTTACTTCCTTCACCATAAAAAAAAAAAAAACTTTTGCTCTTCCTCAAGCATCCATATGCCTACAAATCATAACAAACACAAGCTAAATCCATTCTAAACCAACAATCACATAAAATAGCACAAGTAACTGATAAACACAATCGATCAGTCGTGTAAATGAGCATAATTGAATAATTATACATAATTGAATTGTATATCATGGTAGTTTCTATTTTGTAAATAATTTTCAATTAATATTGTAAAATTGTATGAAATTTAGATATATTTATCATTTAGAATACCATGAACAAGTCGTTTTTTAACCTTTTACTTATTTTTCTTTTTACTGGAAAACAACACATATAATAAAATAATCCATATTCATTAATTTTTTTAAGAGCGTTTGAAACTTCCTCAATATCGGAGTGAACCTTTTATGATGGGAGAGGTCAACCGTCCATACCGATTTCGATTACCTATTAAAGAGGAAATCTATCCCGGTAGGAAAACATCATGACCCAACATGAAACTATGTCTTAGACTCTTTTTAACGAAGTGTTAATTACCTCATCCAAATTAATTAATTAAATTATTTACGATGTTTTATTATTGTTTCTAAACAGCGCGACCACATCATTAATTAACGTAACATTATCCATATTATATAAGTCATTAGACGCTAGCACGTAAAGGGAGCAACCAATATTTTTTATCCATAAAATATATTTCTTTTGCTTAAGAAATATGCAGACACGATCTTGAACATTAAAACGCGAATTCAAAGATACATTGCAACAACTCTGGCATAGACCTTAAAACGTACATCGACACAAACGTACAGGTAAAAAAAAGCAAAGGTCCAAATATCAAAACCTGACATAATCCTGAATATCAAAAATCAAATATGAAATTGCATCACGAAAGTTGTTACCCCAGTGTAAAATTACAAAGCGTACTCCGTCATAAGCTTGACCATCCGTCAGGGTAAAAAACCAATGAAAAAGAAATAACCGATATAAACAAAATTATAAGAAATAAAATACAAAAAATAAAATAAAACCTTATTAATAAACCTTTCATTTTAATATATATATAGATATATAATAATATTAAGTTATAAATCGTGTATTATGCGGGTTTGTAAAAAAAATTGTAATTATTATACTTATAAATTATAAGTAAGCGTAAAGTAGATCGTTCTCCGCTTTTTCTTTGCTTTATTATATGATTGTAATTATCATACTTAGTATTATAAGTATTGTAATCGTACACGTGACGGGGGTTTTGCCACAAAGTTTTATTACGGATTGGTGTGACGGGTCGTCCCAATTTCAACGATTCACTACGTAAAAGACTAGTATGTTCGTCATATTAAGACTGAGTGGTCGTGATATTTGATGTTAATAAAACAAAAGTCGATGGATTCTGAAACTAAGCGAAAGTTTACGTGTTTAACTGTTTAAGAAAACGTTGGTGGGTGTGAATAGTAGTGGCCTCGTTTGGAGTTAACTTTGACCAATTATTTCGTGTTTAAAACGTTGTATTATTTCCACACACCTTCAACATGCTAACCCCAACAGAGAACTAAAAAGAAAAACATGAAGAAATGAGTTTCGATTAATTAAAAAGATGCACTTGTTCGAAGTTTTTTCTTAAAAGAGTGTAATTAAAAATTTTATTTACCAAATGAGTGTACCTATAAAATTATTTACCAAAATGTATGTTTGTTATATTTTGTTGTTTCTCACTCTTATCCTCATTGAATATTTCATATAAGCAGTGACGGATCTTGGGAAAAACTGAGGCAGGGGCGGGTTTATGGGTAAAATTTTTTTTTCCTAACGCTACGTGTCGACTCAACGGTTCGGGTCAACAGTTCGGGTCTGGTCAGGATAACATTAATAAAACCACAATTTTTCATTCAAAAAACAAGTACTACAATTTTCATTTAAATTGACCGTATCCTTCTTTTTTCACCCGTTGACCGTATCCTTCTTTTTTCTTTCTCAAAATTCTAAAACAATTAATAATATTACATATTTTTTATTTTAATTATTAAATAAGTCATGGGCTACTGGGCTGGGTATTTTGTATAGTTAATGGGTTATGGGTAATGAGCTTTATATATTAAATAAAATTGGGTATTTAATTATAAGCTCATATATCAAGTATCCAAATAAATATTTGTTCTTTACTTGCTCGGGTATTTTTGCCAACCATATTTTTTAATATATATAAAACTTTTTTGAGCCGGGGCGGAATTAACCTTACATTTTTCTTACGGTAGGAGCAAGATTATATATATAAAAAAATTTGAATTACCAGGTCCCAAATATGTAGTTCTGGAGAAAAACGAAACAGGGGCGGTCGCCCCGCCGGACCAAGCCCAAGCTTCGCCCCTGCATATAAGAGCATTTAAATGTTTTTAAATTCTCATAGGGAGTATTTTTTAAAAGAAAATTTCACAGAAATGTAATAAACTTTTAAGAGTGTTCTATTTAAGTCACTCATTCTTTATTATGTTTCATTTTAGTCATTTAACTTTTAGTGCTGCTTTAGCACTGAAACAATGTTTTTTATTATATATATTAGTTCAATTCATGAAAAAAAAACAATATCACCAATTGACCTGTTAGACAAGTTAAATATATGATTAACACACTATTTGTAAGTTGATTGATGAAATTAAGACAAAAGAAAAAGTTTGAGTGACTTAAATAAAAAATTTGTAAAAATTTGTCACATTAATATAAAGTTACCTCCATTTTAAATTCTTAGTTGTGGATTGTTCAATGATTTTTAATTAATCCGTCTTAAAGCTACCATGTGTTAAAAATATAGAGATGGCAAGAATGACACCACGTGATGCAATAATACTCGGGTATTTGAGGCACAATTTTTTTTTTATCACATATTATGAGTTTCGTAACATCAATCAATAAAAAAAAAAAGGACCTACTATCCCGACCCCTCTTATCCCTGTGAAACCCCCTCCCTACAGGCCCTTATCCACTTTTTTTTTATAATATATATATTTTTTTATAATAATTATTTGATTCGATGTAATATTCAACGGGTCGTACGGTTGAATTATTTGATTCGATGTAATATTCTACGGGTCGCACGGTTAAATTATTTGATACGATGTAATATTCTGATGATCGTACGATTGAATTATTTGACTCGATGTAATATTCCCTTGAAAATTCATATATAAACGATCGTTTTTCATATAATTTTTCATTCGATTCAATTCAATACATTTAGTTGAATATTAACGCGAAATTAGTTTTGAAAATGTCTTGGTGGAACA
>WOUH02054112.1:0-11098 GCA_009936405.2 Stevia rebaudiana
TTTATCTAGAAATGATATATGATTTTAAAAGGTAAACTTATATTGGGTAATGAATGTTTGTTAAAGCATATAAGACGGTCCCAGTGGAGGGAACGCTCTGCTAAATATAATATGATTATAAATTGGTTTTATCACTACGGGTGATGTTAAAGCACGTAAGACGGTCTCAAGGGAGGGAACGCTCTGCTAATATATTATTGTTGTTTTGAATCTATTGTGGTCGGATATGTGGATTTTGGGTTGTGACCTGCAGAACACATGACCGGTAGAAGCATTGTATAGTCCTACAGTAAATACTAGTCAGTGTACGGAATCTCTGAAAAATGGGTGCGACCTGCAGAACACATGACCCGGTAGAAGCATTGTATAGTCCTACAGTAAATATTAGTCAGTGTACGGAATCTCTGAAAAATGGGATGTTAATCGGTTGTACAACGCGAGGTGAAAAGTAGCGACGGCTACTTAACGGACGACGGTCTGTAGTAGGGCGTGCTGCTAGTATATAAGGAACACTGTAGTGAATTACTTTGCCTATTGTTGATAAAACCTATTTTGATTAACGATTATGATTTGATGTTGGTTAATAAATGTTTATGAACATTTAAATGATTTAAAGTTATGTACGGATAACTATTTTGTGATAATAAAACTTAGAACTCACCAGCGTAAGCTGAACACTTTTAGCATGTATATCAGGTTAAGTGCAGGTAGCAGTGATGGCATACTTGGAAGCTGGCTGCAAGATTTTGAAGACTGGCATAGTTAGTATAATGATATGTAATGTTTGTTTAAAGCCTACGGGCTATGTAAACGGATTTGCTTATCAATAAAAGTTTATATTTCCGCTGCTATTGAGTTATCTCTGTTTTAACTATTGTGCTCTTGAGTAAATCCGATGACGTGGCATGTCCCGGGAGACGGGCGTCACAATTTGCACCACTGAGCATAGAATGTTTTCTTTGGATTACCTGCTCCAAGGAATTATCATCGTAGAACCAATTTGTTATTGGGCATGTTGTCATATCTCCAATGACTTTCTTTCTTTTAGTTTCCACGCCTTTTAAAATGTAGTTCTTTTCATCCCATTTCTTAATTCCTTTCATAAAATATGATTTCTGGCCAATCGCCCATCAGCTAATGTGTTCTTTATTCACTAATAACCTCAGCTCTTTTTCAAATTCTGTCGGTTTTGTGTGTATGCTTCTATTCACCAACCAGAGCTTTGTTATTGTTTTCAATTCCTCATCATTTAGATTGAAAATTTCACGATGATATGGAAATTACTGAACTACACCTGTATCTCTTTAAACTACATAGGCATCCCGTGAAAATTCATAGTTGCATCCCATTATCTTTCCCCTTTGTTCAATCAATCTGATATCTTTTTCACCTAATGTTTCTTTGTAAGTCATTCCTAGATTTTCATGTTTTAGGAAGATTCAGATGATTGACGTGGTGCTGAGGATTTTGAGTATGAAGATTTGGCTTGTTCGGATGAAAGTGACTATGGTACAAAAGATTTTGGACTTTTGAATGTTGGACTCCGTGATGCAAATCTGCTGATTTTTGGTTGTTCAGAAAAATCTAAACTAACTTCTTTGCCTGTTTCAAGATCTTTTTCTAATAATTCAAAGGCCCTTTTCCTCAAGGTATCTAGCTTCATCTTATTATAGCTTCTAGGTGGCACATTCCTCTCATGTAAAAAGTTTTTCAATTGTTGGTCAGACATGGTGTTAGGATCTGGCTACACCATTGATTTAGCTATCTCTTCATCAACTTTCCTTTGTTCTTTTTTTTCTTTTTCTTTTCTTAATCTTTTCTCCTTCTCTTCATCTGTTTCAATATCAGGATTTAGCAAGGATGACAGTTTTTAACTTCCTTTGATAATTTCTCTAATGACATTTTGCCTAAGGTTTCATGTGAGAATCCAAAATCTGTTAACTTTAAAACCATTTGCATGTGTTTATCTGCTTGTGCATTTGCAGAGAATTGTTCAGCAAAAGCTTGATCAAAGAAGATTTGAGGTTCATTTGGATTCACCACAGTGGTTTCAGCTTGAATTTCCCTCGTTCCACTTGCTTCTTCGTTTTGTTTGGCAATTTGTTCATTTAATGTCAGTTCCTCATCTGTGAGATCTCCAATGATAGCTCCAACAGCTTTAACTTCCTTCTTATCAAATTTTGTCTTTTCTTTTGAGATCTCAGGGGCTTTCATTTTCCATTTGGCTTTTTCTTGCCTTTCAATTAGATTTTCAAGGAACTCTCTGTCAAGATCACTAACAGGCTTTTCGTTTGTTATTTCAGATAAAGATGGTAGCTCAAAGTTTGCTGGATCTTCATTAAATTGTTTGAGCATATCATACCATTTTACCTGTGTAAATAATTCAACTTTGTGTAGCCTTGTGAGCTCATTAGTAGATTGTTATTTTGAAGGGGATTCAGGTGCTGTCGTTCTTGCTTTCTTTGCTGATTTGTCAATGATTTCATCGGATTCTTTTCTCTTCTCCCCCTTGGTAGGAGCATCATCATCTTTCTTATCATCTTTTCCATCTTTGATTGCAGAAGCGATTTGAACTTTCAATTTGTAGAATTGAGCTTCTAAATCAGTGATTCTATTCTTCAACAGCTGAACAGAACAATCTGTATCTTCAACCTCCTCTTCCAACTTCTCAATCTGTTGATTAAAACTTTTTGGATCTTCCCCATTGAATTTTGACAGTAATTTGCTATTTAACAAACTCACCTCATTAACAGAGTCTTACAGATTTTTAGTTTTGCTTTCAAGCTCCAGTTTAATTTTAGTTAATTTTGTTTGTAATGCTTTGAGCTATTTATCTTTTAGAGAAGAATCAAGATTAGCTTTTTCAAATTTACTTTCAAGTGTCTTGATTTTTTCTGTTTAAGCATTGGTTTCATTAACGAGAGTGGTCAAAGATTCTTAAAGGGTTGTGATCAAGTTTTCTTTAGCTTTAATTGCAGCTTTTAATTCAGCTAGTACTGTTGATTATTAATTCTTGACAATTTCAACATCTACAGTTTGTTTAGCTTTAAGTATTTTGAGTTCAGCTTGCAATATCTTGATATGGTCAGACTTTTTGTCTTAATCATTGTGAGTATTTTCCAACTCTCTCTTAGCATAAACCAATTGTTCAACCACTTTACTGTAATCATCTGCCCACTGTTCCTTTTCATTGATCATATTAAAAAAATTTGGTTTGATATCTGCAAGTTGAGCATTCCAAATCTCTATATCTATTGATGGTTCATTTAAAGTGTTTGTGAACTTTTCAATATATTCCTCACACTTCTTGATATGTGAGGAAGCAACAGTCAGTTCAGCAATTTGAGCATTTGATTTTCAATGTACTCATTTTGAATGTCAATATGTTCATCCTTTTGTGCTAACTCAAGATCTTTAGCAGCCAATTCGGATATCAACCTTTGAATTTCATCATCTTTATTTTGAATAATTTCATTCAGATGTTGTATATCTGATATTTGTGCAGCTTCAGGTGATTCAACTATCAGATTTTGAATGAGGTTATCTCTCCCTTTGATTATCATATGTGTTTTTCTGAGAGATCTCTCTTTCTTTGTAAGTTTTGAGGATAGAAAACTCAACAAAATTGGAGTCATCTTTGCAGCAGATGAATGTTGTTTATATGGAAGTTTTTCTTTAGATTGAGCTTGTTGTTGTTGTGCTGATGTTTGTTCTTGATCAGCTGATACATTTATTTCTTCTTTGCAAAGAAATTCAACTGTTGTGTTGCAGAGAAATTTAACTCTTGTGTTACAGAGAAATTTAATTCTTCAGTTGCCTCAATTTCTTCTGTAATTTTTAATTGAGACGTGGCTGTGTCTTGCAGATTTTGGTTATCCAACTCCTCAGGAGCAGTGGAATTGGATAAAATCTCTGTTGCTGCATTAGAGGGAGAATTTGTGGGAGAAAGATCAGGGTTTACTTGAAAGTTACCCTAGCATTGCATGTGTATTACCAGATTCCACAGGGGATGGAATGTTTTGTTGTGGAGAGAAATGTTGTTGTTCTGAAATTTCAATGGTGTGTTCAGAATTATCACCATTGCCCCCCTCTTGATTATTTTCAGTTGCAGCTTCAGATGCATTATCGTTACTGTCATCATCAGATTCATTGTCATCTGTATTTTCACTTTCATCATTTCAGTTTCATTATCAGACTCATTTTCACTATTTGATTGATCACTACTTTCTTCAGATTCATTGTCACCATCATCTTCATCATTACCATATTCATCCTCATCATTTTTTTTCACCATTTACATCAGATTCATCAGATTCTGATTCTTCATTCACATTTAAACCTTGTTCACCTAAGGAATGTTCTGGAGGTCCTCAAACATTTAGGGAAATACAACATCAATTCCATCAAATTGACCTCTTTTCATTTGAGCAAAGACACTGTAATCATGATGAGTAAGATCATGAATTACAACTCCATAGGGTTGAACATTTCAGAGCAATTGATTATCATCTGAATGAATCTTGGATACATCAAGAATTTGGAGGCTCCCCCTTCAAGGTTGGATGTCATTCCATTAAAATGGTCTTTGAGAAATTGAAAGATTCATAAATGAGTACAGTCATCATCATAGAGGATAGACTTAGTGGTAATTCAAACCACCCTGATCTTCTTTTGGTCAAACAGTGTTGGAGGATATGAGCTAAAAGCTTCTATTTTGGACCCATTTTGCTCTTGAGAATCTGCCTTCTTGGCATTTCACCAATGGTGTTTCTGAAAAATTCAAGAATGTCTTCTTGATCAGCTTCCATTATTCCATTTTCGTCATTTCTAAATTGAAGGACTTCTCTGATTGTTTGCTCAGTGTCTATGATTTCTTGACCCCCTACATTAGATGTTATTGATTGTTGATCATTCTGGATAGTTTTCACAGCAGAGGTCCAAAAATCATTGATCATTTTTCTGTGAATATCAGGCTTGGTTGTCAATGCATGAACCAGATTGGTTCTGTTTAGAAAATGAAGAAGCTCTTTAAACCATGAGCTCATGGGTGAGCCTCATTTAGGAATGCATAAACATTGTGATCCTTTGTGTAAGGTAACAGAGCCATAACTGCATAAACAAATCAAACAGTTTAAATCAAATTCAAAAGATGTTATTTAGTTGTTATTTAACCTAAATCAACTTAAAGTTTGAGATTCATTTAGTTTTAGTTGAATTAATCATAATTGTTTCCTTAAAATTACTTTTAGTTACTTTAGTTACAATTTTCAATTAGGTTAAGTTTCAGATATTTGATTTATTTGATTTCTAACATAATTTTGATGAATGAAGTGTTATGAACCTTTAAGAACAGAAAATGATTGAGTTTTATGACTTAGAGATGAAGATTTAAAACGATTTGAGACTATCGATTGAGGAGTTCTGAGGATTTAGGGTTCGAATGAGTGAGTTTCGCGTAAGAACGATTTTGAGGGTGGTGAGTGAAAAAGTGAAGTGAAATTCCTTTTATAAATTTTCAAATTTGAGCATGGGGATGAAAAGTGAAACTTTTAATGATAAGATTAATATATCTTGTGACTTCATTTAAAACTCACGTACTCGCCTTATTTGAGTGAATTATGTTAAAAAAATGCTTAAGTGTTGAACACTTATTCATCAGCAATGATGAATTTCAATGCCAGCAATGGTTTGTTTTTGTCATCAGCACTGAAGACTTAAAACATCAGCAATCAATGTTTTGGTCATCAGCAATGAAGACTTGGTTAATTGTTTAGGCAACTATATTTCATAATCATTTAAACATCAGCAATGATCATTTGTTCAGGAAGTAAAGTTACTTAACCAAAAATTCAGTCATCTTTGAACATCAGCATTGGTTAAATTTTCACGTAACCTACTACTTCACCAATTTGTGCATCAGCACTGGTCAACTTGTTAGGCTGTAATGTTACTTAACTAACACTAAGGATTCAGCACTCGAATATTGTATATCAGCAATGAAAGTTTTATGCAGAGATGAAAAACTTACCTGATCAGCAATGATGAATACATGTTTGTTAGTACTAACCTGTTAGCATTTAACACTTGCTTTGATTTCTCATTGCTATCATAACTATGACTCAGACAATCAGCGATACAGATTAACACGTCAGCATTTAAAATTTACTCATCAGCAATGCAAATTACTTAAAAAGTAATTTTGAATTTTCTTGTTATGCGCAATGCATATTAAGATGTCAGCAATACAACCTAACTTATCAACATTTATGAATTACCTGTAAGCACTGCAGATTACTTTGGAATGTTAATGATTTTTTGTACAGTATCATTTGTTTTAGCTGTTTTAAATTTTACTCACAAAACTCCATTTATTTAATTGCAAATTTTCTAAGTCCAAATTCTTTTAAACAAGAATGTTGAGAAAAAAATAAACTCTTTTTGACATTTTTTAATTTTCTTTTCTATTGTTTTTGGATTGAAATAAATTTTGAGAGATCACAGAGTTAATTAAATCTAAAATAGATTATAAGCAGAAAATTACTTGTATACAAATTGATATTCGATGTATAATTTGACACTTAAAATCATATCTTAGATAGAATTTTCATAGTCAATTTTAAGATGATTTTGAGATATCATATTGGAAGGTCAAACAATGATATTGTTTATCCACTTAAACTTTACTCATTTATTCAAAACTAGATTATGAGACTTTGTTCAATTATGTACCATTTAGATGTAACTTAGCAATTTATCACAAACATAAAAAGGCACATTGTTGAAGTTGAATTGTAGAATCTTTTAAGGATTTATATCTAATCACCACCTGATTACCATTATATAAGTAAATAGCAGCTAAAATTTTGATTTTCTTTTCTTCATTGACAAACACTGTGTTCTTTGAACACTTATTTGGTTGAGGGGTGCTGTGAAATCAGATATAATTTTTTTTTAATTGTTTTTGTTCTTTTGAGACAAAACATTAACAGACTGTTGTGTATAAATACACTTATTGGTTGATGTGCCTGATAATATAGTATTTTATTTTTCGACATATATATACTTCTTATGGTGGAGGATCATCATAAATTCAACTTTCACTTCTTGTATTCCAAATCAAACTGATTTAATACCTTATAATGAGATAGATAAAATACATTACATATCATCGTGTTAATTTTGTTTCTCATATCCCAGAGTTGACTTTATATCTGTTGAGCATACCAAAGCTTTGAAATTTCCAACAGAAATCCTTCTAAACATATTATCCTTGATAATTCTTTTTCCATCAAACATTCCTATCATTTTTCAAGTTGTCAAAACCAGATAGTAAAAGAAATATATATATTGAATAGAAGTACATATTTTTTGTCTTTTTCATGATTTTGTATTGTTTTTTTACTTTTTCTTGATTTTATATTGTTTTTGTGTTTTTCTTGAAAATCGTTAACACTGTGATTCATCAAAATCTTTTCAATTTTCATTCAATTTCATATTTCATCAAGCCTAGATTTTTTACCAAAAATTCAAACCTTTTTGGATCTAAGACTTTGGTAAATAAATCTGCAACTTGAAATTCTGTACTAATGTATTTTAATTCAATCAATCTTTTTTCTGAGTTCTCTCTTAGGAAATGATATCTTATTTCTATGTGCTTTGTTTTTTAATCTTGTACTGGATTTTTAATATGAAAATTGCAACTTCATTATCTATTTTTATTGGAGTTTTAAGAAAGTTAAATCCAAAATCAAGCACCTGGTTTTGAATCCAGAGTACTTGAGAGCAAAACTGTGAAGCAGCTATATATTCAGCTTCAGCAGTTGATATGGACACATTTGTTTGTTTCTTACACTACCAAGATACCAGTTTGTTGCCAAGGTATTGACAACCACCAGACGTTGATTTTCTGTTTCTAATTATCTCCTGCAAAATCACTGTCTGTGTAAGCAGTCAGATAGAAGTCTTCATCTTTGGGATACATTAATCCAAGATCTGGTTTACCTTTTAAATACCTAAAGATTCTTTTGACTGTAATTTCATGGGATTCCTTGGTATCTTGCTCAAACACACACACCATACATGATATCAAATCTACTTGCAGTCAAATACATGAGAGAACCAATCATTGATCTGTAATAGGTCTGATTAACTGCCAGTTGGATCTGGTTGTAGTCTATCTCTTGGATGTGCAGGAGCAGAGGCTGGTTTGCAATCAGTGACGTCAAATTTCTTGAGGATATCTTTGACATATTTTGTTTGACTAATAAAAATTCCATCAGGAAATTATTTGACTTGAAGAGCTAGAAAGAATGTGAGTTCACCCATGGCACTCATTTGAAATTTCTTCTACATCAAGGCTTCAAACTCCTCACATAGTGTTTTGTTTGTTGATCCAAATATAATGTCATCAACATATACTTGAACCACTAGCGGTTCACCATTAACATGCTTCAAGAATAAGTTTTGATCTATCTTTCCTCTTTTAAAATTATTTTCAAGAAGGTAAGATGACAGAGTCTCATACCATGCTCTAGGAGCTTGATGTAGATCATACAAAGCCTTGTCTAGTCTGTACACCCTATATGGATGATCAGGATGTTCAAAATCAGGAGGTTGTGCAACATAAACCTCTTCATAAAGCTTTACATAAAGAAATGTAGATTTAACATCCAGTTGAAATAATGTGAATTTTAATGCTGCTGCATATGCCAAAAATATTCTAATAGCTTCAATTCTGGCGACAGATGCAAATACTTCTTCATAATCTATACCCTCTTCTTGGGTATAGCCTTGAGCTACCAATCTGGCTTTGTTTTTTATAACAACCCCTATATCATCCTTTTTATTACTGAATACCCATTTTGTACCCATTTTGTTGCAATTCTTCCTGCGTCCAATTGATGATTTTATAGTGTTTTAGTGATCAATATAAGGGTGGTACACAAGTAATAACAACCAATTTCATTGTTTGATGAGTTTTGTAGAAAATCAGCATGTAAGAATTCGTAAACCCTAAATTGATCGGTTCATAAACGGATGATAACTAGTCCAAATTGGTCGAATCAAGTTTCTATAATAACGTTTAAAGAATTATCTATCCAATGAAATTGGCTTTGCGCGATTTTGACTTAATTTGGTTGGTCAAATGTTTCAAACAAAAACAAAGGTATAATATGAATTTGGGACAGTAAACTAGGGGTCTGTTCCCGAGGTCATAACTCACAAAGTACAAGTCCAATTTGTGTCATTCGTTTTTTGGTGTAACATTTAATCTGTTAGTAGCATTTTCCAAGTGGAATTGAATGATTTGGTGTTGTGTGTAAAACATGATGAATTGGTACATTTTGGTCTGCAAACAGGTTACTGAAATGACCTTGCCATGGTAATTGATTTGTGTAGCCCATTCTATTAGATGAAAAATTGTGATAAAAATATTTCTAGAAACCTAAGACATGGTAGTATATACCAAAATTTTTCATGTATGAATGCTAAGGATTTATAAGTCAAATAAATTTGTTTTGTGAATTGCAAAAATTGATAGAAAATCTGATATGGCTAGTTAGGATGTATGACAATGTTTTGACATATAAAGTCATGATATGTTACTAGGATGTCGGTGTTAACATTATATGATTCAAATGACATGATGTTATGTGTAGTAACATGGTTAGGTATGTGATGTATAGCATGACATGTAATGATTGTTATAGGTATCGTAGGACTTATACAAGCATGATTGAATGTTTGATTACACATGATGACATGTATGTGGTGCACTTGCTATATTAGAAAAATCTTATGATAGGTACTTAGAATGAGTCATGTGTGTGATGTGATATGTCATGCATGATCATCAATTATGTATACATTAACTATTATGAACATAGTTAGGAGCTTACATGCTAGTGTTGACATGATTAAGTCATGTGTGCTATTTATAGAAAGTATGTACATAAGTGTTATATGCTACGATTAGATGACATATAGGGTTTGATAGTAACATGTTAAACCTATGTGACAACTGGTTGACCACCTGGTCAACAGTCAACTTTAACTTTCTATTTTTGAAAAGTTTCTATTTTTGGAAACTTGATGCTAACGTGATATGCATGATATGAGTAAATATGTTGTCTAGCTAACATGTTAGGACTATTCGGTCAATGTTTGACTTAACATTTCTATTTTTGGAAAGTTCATATTTTTGGAAACTTTCTATTGAAACTTTCTATTTATAGAAACTGTATGATAACATGATATGTGTAGCATGTTAGCAGGTGAATGTTATGCTAGTTAACATACGAGGAACAACTTGATCGTATGTTGCTTTTGATTTTCTATTTTTGGAAAGTTTCTATTTTTGGAATCTTTCTAATTATGGAAACTTTAAGTTAAAGTACAACATATGATAGGATGGTAAACATAATAAGTAGTTCGCATGATAAGGTTAAACTAATAATTTTATTTTTGGAAAGTTTCTATTTTAGGAAGCTTTCTACTTTAGGATACTTCTAGATAAAGCTAGTTCCTATATTACACTTACAAACACAACCAAACAAACAACAAATGAGTCACCAAGGTGTCGTCGGGTCAAACTAAACTAAAGGGTAAAAATATTATTTTTACAAAAACTATAAAATCACTTGGAGTGGTATAAAATGCTGGGTCTAAGGACCAATATGTAATACAAACCTTATGTGTAACACCCGGTTTTCAGATAAGGCATAACCTAGATGCTTATATCAATAAAAGGAAAACCCATGATACCTTAATAAACGCACTGAGATGATTTGAGAATTCCCGAGCCTAGAAAATTTTATCTCACGATTGTGTTCGTTGGAGATTTTAGAGTCAAATGGGTGTATGCGGAATTTTGAGTTAAGCGATGGTTTGAAAGATACACGCTACGTAAGAAGCGTGGGAAAGGGCCAAAATCTCAACACCTCATTTGAATGTGAAACCAATGGGGTTAGATAGAGAATTGAAAATCGTGAACGTAGGCGAAAACCGCGTGCGAAACGGAACTCGTATGAAGCGGGAAATGACGAAACAAGTTTAACCAGTCGATGGCGAGTCACCGGGACAGCTGGCGAAGGCGCCT
>WOUH02054153.1:0-11091 GCA_009936405.2 Stevia rebaudiana
TTGTTCCAAAAGAAAGCAACATTAGGAACCGGTTGATTGTGGGCCTGTAAAGCTTCTTTGATACTCCTAACCGAGAACCCCCTCTCTTCACCACAGACTATACAGAGCATCTCTCTTCAACGTCTAGGATCGTTCAAAAAGTAAGAAGACATGTTTTACTCTACTCTCCTTATTTTTCTGTCTCATCACATGCCACTTTAATGTTTCTTCAATTTCCCACTTCTCTCGTGTTCAATAATAACATTAAAATATATAGGCAAATTGAATTTTAATTATCCCAAGTTTGACCCCTTGACTTTTAATAATCCCAACTTAGTAAATTGTTACTAACAGTCCAAACTTTTATATCATTTACTTGTGGCAGTCCCTAAGTAACGAAAGCTAACTCCGTTAACCTATTGCTGACGTGGCATGATGACATGACAAGATTTTGCTGATGTGGCATGATGACATGGCAAGATCTACTGACGTGTCATGCTGACATGGCGATATTTGCTGACGTGGCGTTATGTCACGTCAGCAATATGTTAACGGAGTTAGCTTCCGTTAGTTAGAGACTGACACAAGTAAATGATATAAAAGTTTGGACTGTTGGTAACAATTTCCTGAATTAGGATTATTACAAGTCCATAGGTCAAAGTTATGATTATTAAAATCAAATTTGTCAAAAATATAATACTTTCAAACTAATCAACTTGTGGATATTTTATACCAATTTAATTATAAGTAGTTAGTATATTATTAAATAAATAATTCTTGACTAATTATCATAAACAACCTATCGTCTCCACGTTGAATCAACATTTGATGGATTATCCAACCTCGAGCAATCTTAGTGTTATTAGTAGGGGTTCGACTGTTAGTTGGTATTGGTTTAGTCATTCAGATAATGACTGGTGTTTTTTGGCTATACATTACGCACCTCATGTGGATCTAGCTTTCAATAGCGTAGAACGTATTATAAGAGATGTTGAAGGGGGATAGTTGCTCCTTTATATGCATGCTAATGACTAATGAGGCAAGTATGTTTCTCATTGTGGTTTATCTTCATCTTTTTCGGGTCTGTATCTTGCGATTTATAGCTGTCATAACTCCTAAGAAATTTGATTGGTGTCTCGGAGTTGTAATCATTTTATTTTTTTTGTTATATAACCTATGTAATACCCGGTTTTTTGTCGTTTAATTTTTTTATTTATTCAATTCAAATACATGGTTTCAAACCTAAGTTAGTTTGCAGAAGTCTTTATTCAATTCGAATACATGGTTTCAAACATAAGTTAGTTTGAGATGCGAGAGACTAAAAGGTCTTATATTCAAATCTTGATCTTGACAAAGGGTTTTCTCAAATGCAAACCTTATGTAAGTGACTTTCCTTGTGAACGAAGTTAGTTTGAAAAGTGAGAGACTAAAAGATCTCATGTGCGAGTTATGATCTTCGCATGATGTTTTTTTTAAAGGCAAAGCTTATGTACGTGATTTTCCTTCATACCTAACGAGATACCTTCCATATGATGAAATGCCATCCAATCGACTTTGCCGTACAAAAAAAAGTTAGATGTAAACAAACCAAACATAAAAATCTTTGAAATTTAGTGTTTTACAAATGCTAGTAACCAAGATCCACCGCCAAACAAACACCAGTCCCCACAACATTGAAACCACATGAACAAAAGAGATAATGATAACTCTACAATTGATCGTCTTCCGGCATCGATTTTCCTTTCTCCACGTGTTTCTTCTCATTACTCAACCCCATCTCCATCGCCAAACCGCCGCCGTCCTTACCCGCCGCCGCTAATTTCCCATCTTTGTTTCCCTTGTTCTTTCTGTATATCGCATACAAAATCAACTGCAATGCACCCAATACGCTTCCAAATCCGTTGCATACCTTCAAATCGGTAAAAAAAAATTCAAAGTCGGTGCTGAAGATTAAAAAAAAAAAAACTTGCTTACATAAACGAAAGGATCATTTCCAAGGAGACCAAATATAAACCAGGAAGTACCACATAAGAACACGAACAATGACAGAAAAAACGGCATGAATTCTACACTTTTGGTCCTAATCACCGTCCTCTGCAAATACAAATCTCGTTATAGATTGTAAAAATGGAGAATTTGTTATCAGAATTGGGATTGAATACTTGAATTTGTTACCATGATTGATAAAGGAGAGCCGTACATGATAACTGAAAATACGGCGGCGGCGAAGCCACAAAAGTAGCGGCGGGTTTTGCCGTGAAAAGCCGCAATGGAAACTAACGCGACGGTGGAAAAGGCGGCGATGACGAAGGTAACCAAACCGAGAACCTTGGCTTTTTCCTTTTTTGGTGCATATAAAAGAAAGATTAACACGTAGATTGCTTCAATTACGGCGCCGGTGCCGTTGATAACCGTCACTAGTGTGTTGTTTTCCGATATGAATGGTAATCCATACCTGACAAACAATTTACATTTTACAGAATGCATGATTTTGTGAATCGAAGATTTTAGAGAGAGAAAAATACTCACCAAGCAGAAAGTAGGCAGTTGAGCAAGGTCATGGGGTACGGAATCCCGGAGAAATCTTCTGTTGATTTGTTCTTCATAATCCTCTTGAAGGTGATCCTGTAGTAGATGCACAAATTTAGTTTTTTTTTTTTTTTTTGGTAAACAGAGGCAATTGTTGGCAAATTTGAAATTTGTTGAAATGCTTACGTTGGTGCTAAGAAGAGGAACAATCCAGTCGCATCTCCTGAATAAATGTGGAATAAAATGGATGAATTATGTGAAATAATTGAATGATTAAAATGTTATAAATTGTAAGGAGGAAGATGATAACACGCACCTAAAACACCAAAAACTGTGTGTAAGATGGAAACAGCTCCCATTTTGTTATTTGGATTTGGATTCAGAGAAGTGTTATTGGAATGAAGGGTAGTGAAAGGTGGTGGTTAAGGGAGGGGTTTTATAGAAAATAATAATAATAATAATAATAATAATAATAATAATAATAATAATAATAATAATAATAATAATAATATATACTAAATGTTTATTGTTTACCAGAAGATTCACAAGAAATTTAAATTTAATATGTATAATTCCTTTTTTTTTTAAATCGAGTCAGGTCTCTCGGTGAGCAATCTCTCTATCTCACTAGAATAAGGTAATGTGTGTCTTCATTCACCATCTCCAGACCCTACTGTTTTAGTCAGATTTTGCTTGGTAAGTAAGTAAGTAAATTTCTTTTTTTAAATCACATACTCATACGTATGCTAAATACATAGAAATATAGAATAGCAAGCTTTTAGTTTTGTATCGTATAGTATTATATCAAACTTGTGTATGTAAAAATATATAGGTTATGAGGCTACTATTAATATAGTATTATTACACCACCCTATTTCTTGTATTGTTGCTTACTAACCTTCTATCTCAACGTAATTGTTATTTTCTTTCTAATACCAAAAAAAGACACATGGTATGTTATGTTAAAGTCTCTTTCAATGAGAATTACAAATATTTATGTTCTTTCCATAATCGGTCATCATCATCATCATACTCACTATATCTCACTTAAAAGTAGGGTCTGAGGAGGGTAGATGTATACAGCCTTGCCTCTACCCCGTAGGATAGAGAGGCTGCTTCCAATGAGGCCTCCGGCTCATGATGCCTGATTAACCGTATATCGTAGCTTTTAACGTTATTTTCACAGAAAATGAGTAAAATAACGTTAAAATTAGTGCAATTTTACTTTTGCCCCTCGAGGGCCAACACATATATAGATTATATGCGCGCACCACAAACAGGGGGCGTAAACAAATGTCCAAAATAAACATAGCTAATAGTTGATGTTATTAGTGTTAGAAGGAATGGGTGTCACATATTGGATGATTATCACGTTCAATACAACATGTTATCTTGTAATTACGAATTTATCAGTCCAACCTTTAATTCAATACAAGTATTGTTTAACAAAGCATATGCACTTATTTTGAACCAAATGTTGGAAGTGATTACTAACCGTTATACACGGTTTCCCGATTGACCAAACATTCACGATTTCATCATCACCACCTGTAACAAAATGTCGAAGCGTCTTCTTCCCCATTTTGATGCAATTCACATTACCTGAATGAGCCACAAACTCTTCTACAATAAATTCAATTAAGAAATAACAAACACCAGATGTAATTAGCCATTTAATTATTTATATATAAGAAATTAAGATAATGTCGTTTTCTGTATATCAAACAAACAATCCGTCAAATTGAAGTCTGCAACTATAACTAACAAAGGATACGCAATTTATATCCACGTTTTTCCATGAAACCAGAACTCGATCAATAAGAACAACAGAACAACGTATTCTATTGTTTGTAACGATGATCAGCTTGACGCATCAACGTATCAGTTACGCAAATGAATTTGAAGAAGAAAACATATCAACTATATATGTATGTATGTGTGTATACCGTATATATACAAAGATAATGTGATTTGCATATACAGAATTGGAACGATATTCTGTGAAACAGCGGATTCTGCACAAAATCCACCCGAGAAAGACAACATTTACTTTTTTATGCAGGGACTGGTAGGTGGTGTATATCATATTCATGTCATTTGTAGAGAGAGAAACTTGTTCGGTGCATGATTGAAACAGTAGTTTATTTCAAGATCTTTTACAAATTAATCAAACTTAAATGGCGTTGGACCATCAATTCATTTTTTTTTTTTTAATGACAAATGGTTAGTAGTTAGTATTTAATATTGAATTCCTGTTGTCTGGATATGAACCAAAGAGCTCCAACAGAAGTAATGTTTCTCACCTCCCTCTTAACAGATAGGCCAAGAGATTATTGGTATAAATTCGCATTAAATAAAATGTAAATACAAGAACACGTCATAAGTATGTTACTGGTGTTAAATCTTAAACAATGGCTTGTCGTAATAGCAATTGATGTCTTGTGCGTCGCATGTTGTGACTACAACCAACACAATTTGAAGTATCTAAACCTTGAAGGAAAGAAAAAAAAAACGTTGTAATAGTTGTTATTCTGCTTGAAAAACTAAAAAAAAAACACACATTATTGTAAAGATAAAAACATAATAAAACACAAGCAGGAAAAAAACAAAAAAAAAAAAACTCATTATATGCTAGTGTTGAACCGTAGAAAACTCAAACTATAGTTGAATCAGCATAAACAAACTCATTCCTCCAACTAACATCTTTAATAACACATATCCCTAATTGCGTTGGTATTTTTTTATATGATTTAAGGTAAACTTCATTTAAAATTCAAAATCAGCTGTTTTCATAGATTATAGAATTTTTAATCGAATTGCTTCTCTTTTCTATACAGGTCTCGTAATTTTAAGGTTATGATTAGTTGTTTTCATAGTAAATGTGTTTTTTTTTTTTCATTCACACTTAGATTTCACATGTTTTTTTTGTTCAAATTTTGCACTAGCTATTGCACCAACATGGCAGAATTTGATTGTTATTAGCTTGTTTCAGGTTCTTTGCTATGGGAGAAGATAATATGAATTCGTTTTGGTAAATAGCTCATTTACATCAACATTGGAGATTGGTGATCAATCGTCTAACACTCGAGAGTGATATTATTCAATTGTTGTCCAATTAAAGGATAAATTTAAAGTATGGACGCTAAAACCGTTTAGCTAAAACTCATCTAGGTTATGATATTGTTTTTTAATGATTTGATTGAAGAGTTTACAACTCATTATCCATGAAATTGGGATCTCGTTCTCATAGTTTGTTTGTTGACAAGTGCGCAATGACACAATTTTTTATTAAACTTGATTCTCATGACAAGTTTCACTTGATGCTTAAAATGTTTGAGGTGAAAAAAAAATGATCATTTATCACTTGGGTACGACGCTCGCCAACACTTGAGCCTTTGTCACCGGGGGTTTGTAGCGGACTATGCTCTCAACGTAAGGGTTGTCAGGCTTGGGGACCCATTTGAGTTATGGAGAGACATGCCCTAAGCCCTATTTCGCCGTTAAAAATATAGATATATTAAACTATTAAAGATTATGTTGTGGTTGACCATATAAGTTAGTTAGTTGTTTAAAATATAACTTTATTTTAGAAATGGATCATCCTAACCTAATTGCTAATTGTTTGTTCCACGCACACCGTTCGTCAATTTGTTTTTTTATTTTATATTTTATAATTATGCCCAACAACTTAATTTATTTATTTCAACCAAATCTCGGAATCTCACTTAAACTGCCCCTTATGGCCCTTGTCAAAGTTATGATATATCATCGGATAACATTAATCATTGCTTATCTAATTCAAGTATATAATAACTAGATTTTGGCCCCGCGCGATGCGGCGGGTTAGGGCTAAATCATTACCATACTTAGTTTCTAACCGTAAACGATTCAGAAAAGCATCCAAAATAACACGTAACACTATGACCATACGGTCATTTCCAATGAGGGTGAGATGGATTGTGTCCAATGCATACAATGAACGTTAACGCCGTATCCTGCAGTTTGATTATTCAATCATTCGGTTTTGAATAATACCTAATGGTTTCGTAACATTTAAAAAATATGGCTTTGACCATACGGTCGTTCATCATTTGTCTTGGGCTCATGGGTAACATCTTGGCTGCACATATCCATGGAACACTTGTTTCCAAACCTACAGTCGTCTTAGCAGTTCATTTTTTATAGGCTTTAGTTGGTGCCCCCAAGTTCATACTTTGTTGGCACGCATTTGTTCTCAATCTATCAAAATTAAGATGGGTTATGCTAGTTGCTAGAGGTAAATTGGGTCAATTTTAGTTGTAATTCATTTCTAGCAGGAATAAGTAAGGCTGGTAGAATTATGCTACCTGATGAAAAAACAAAGTAAATAAGTGATTTTAAGTACCTGAGATAATATAATTTCACCATCTTATGCAAACCTTGTAATTTCATCAAATTCGGTACTTGTGTTGTGAATTTTTCCATTGGAGCCTAAAATGCATAAACCGATTTACCATGACAAAGTGTGAAATTTGACTTCTAAAAAGTAAAATAATTTACTGAAATTTAAGAACGAAATAAAAAAGAAACATTATAGGTTTAAAATCTAATTCCAGAATTAACCCCATGTAAATAATGACTCATGTTAAAATTCCAAGGTTTACCCGGCACAATTACTCTCTCATCAGCATTGCGGATATCATACCTTAGGTGTTTGGTGCGATTGCCCATCTACAGTTCTTTGTCCATTTTTCAAGTCCATAGATAACTATGATACATTGAATTTGCTTATATATATATAGTATTACACACTAATCCGTATTTTTTAGTATAGTGATCTTTAATTTGTTTGACTCATTCTGGTCATTTTTTTTAGCTATTATTTTTCAAGTTCATCCATTTAACCCTGGTTAACCTATTTTTAATGGTTAATGGGTAAAAATGACAACATCTAGCTAACATAACGAAATTAAAAAGGTCAAAAGAAGCCTACCGATTGCTTCTATGCTTCTATGGGAGTTAATTGTTAATTTGTATTGTTTGAGGGGCCTGCAGGAAAATTTTAAATATTAATCAAAATTAAATCTTTAGATGAGATCAAAGACCTTCCCATTCAGAAAACAAAAATGACAATATCATATAGGCAAACCAACATTAATTCCATACAATCTAAACATATCATATAGCCAAACCAACATTTGTGATATATTAAAGTTTCAAAGTTTAATCATCTCAGACTAACAATATCAGATAGTAAACCAACATCAGCTTCATACAAAATCAACCAATGTCAAAGTTTTACCACATAAAGATTGAAAGAGAAATACATGTAAATATCAGAATTATCTAGGGTAATAACTAATGACTTTGACCATTAGATTAGACAAAGTTTCTCGAATGCAACTTGTAAAACTCTATTATTAATATAATCAAAGTGTTCTTTCTTTCACGGTATGTGTTCATCTTTGATCACTTGAATCAATTCCATAAAAAATCAAACCAACATTAAAGTTTTAACCATATCACGTAGCCAAAACAACACCAATTCCATAAAAGATGAAACCAACATCAAATCCATACCAAATCTTAGCAAAAGCGTAGAAGAAATAGAAGAGGCGGTTACTAAGTTAACAACAGCAAAGACTATCCAATCGACGACATCGAATCTAATCCAACACCGAGAATAAAAGAAGGATAGCTCAATTGACGATTTAAACATGGCAAAGAAGAAGGGTATAATAGGAAGCGATGCTGGCGTCTTGGAGATTGAAAATGGCTGCAACAGTGAGATCGAAGAAACAAAACGATGGCGGTAATAGTAAAGTAAGAGAGATCAGCGAAAAAAGGAGTAGGGTTTATATGGAGTTGAATTGATAAAGAGATGATGTATAAACCACTTGTACCCAACGCATAATAATGTGTAAAAGTTGATTTCTCTCTCAGTCTGTATATACATATGTTGTATATATATGTGTGCATAAGAAACTTGTAAAGCATGCATAAAATGTTGTAAAAATTGAACAGTGATTTTTGTGTGTAACCAAATCTTTGCTTTTTAATATATATAGTAATTAATAATATTAAAGTCGACAAGTCAATTGTCACGTAAAGGGTGTCAGTTTTTAGACCATTTGTATTGATCACTCCTCCCAAATCCTTCCCCTAATATGCCACATCATCAACAAAAATAATATCATTTACGGATCCTCGCCTACACTTCTTTCTCTCTCTACTATCTCTCTCTAAAACTCTCGATTTCGATTTGCAGAGAGATGATCTAGCAACACCCTTTTGTCCAAATTCACCACCAACCCACGTTATTTCTTCACAAATCATTCATACCCATCTTCTCAATCTCACAATCCCGATTTCCCATCTCCGCAAAGATCTCGAATCCCACCAGTACACCACCCAATTACTCATCGGAACTCCTCAACTTCCGGTGAAACTCGTTGTTCATCTCTCCGGTCAATCAATGTGGCCCACAAACGACCAATGGGAGAAAGGGAGAGCCAACGGGGAGCGGGAGCCGCTAGCTCGAATTTTTGATAGCCGCCGGGATAGGGGGCGGTGTTCCCGCTGACCCCCGCCGAAATCCTTCTTCCCGCCCAGTGAACGGGGCTACCATTACGGGTAGTCTTATTGCAATATCCAATTATCATTATCGTTTAACATGCGAGGAGTGAAGCAAAGTGTAAACTTGAACCTCATGAATTTTTTTTCAATACAATATCTATAGACAAGTTTTTTTCTCCTTATATCAGACAAGTCAAGGATCAAGTTTAGGGCGGTGATTTTGGATCTTTAAGCTCGGGCCCGACTCGTTCGAGCCAATGAGTGGGTCGGCGACCCGACCCACATCCCAGAACATGGATAGGCTGAATGAAAATTAGTACATATTTTTTAATTAGGTTAAGAATATAAGATAATAGAGTGCTAATTGTACCATAGTTAATAACTTTTTCTCCAAGTTTTAGTTTTGTTAAGCCTGCATAAACCCATGCTTATAAAAGGCTACATTATAACATAATCTTTCGAGCTAATTAATGAAAGTTTGAGATCAAGCTTAGATGTAACATTGTTTTGTTATTGTCAACTGTATTAAGATGAGATTAAACACATAACCTCTTTAGCATAAGACTCATGTAATCTCATGTTAATATGTTATGCACAAGGATTTTGTCTTAACTCTTAACAAAACAGATTAAATGTTAATAACAAACGTCTTAGACATTAAAAAAAGGTCACACTTAATGATATGTAAGCATCAAAAAGGTTAAAAATAAAAAATAAAAAAAAATCGCCGGAATAAACATACTAAGTCCGAATCATTACCAATTTATTCAAGAAACAAATTGATCAAAACCATAACCATAACACTTCTGTAGATCCAAGGAGCTTCAAATGTCGGATAGAGATTTTGAAAAAACCGGTATATATACTTTGCGGGTGCCTAAAGAAATTCTCCGGATCAACTTTCGCCTTGATCCGAATCAACTTCTTGAAATTGGCTCTCTTCCAATATCTTTCACCCCACACACTTGCTTCTTCATAAGTAGCACTTCCAACACCCAAATCCAAATCATTATAGTTCTCGGGTTTTTCGACACGTACGGTGTTAAAAACTCGTCAAAGCTTCGCTGCCAAGCTAACCGTCTCAGTGATACCGCGGTCGTGTCCAAAGGTTGATTGGATAGAACCACAGTCTTCATCACCTGGTACAACACCCCGGCTCGATGAGGATACGGGATCGCGGTATCCGAATACTCAGCCATCTTTCCACCAAATGCGTATATGAACACAACTTGTGAGTTGTCATTTTCATACATCTTTCTCCATATCTTTCTCAACCCACTTTTCGAAATTGGAGTCCGTACATAGTCTGATTTGGTTTTAAAGCTCAACTTAGGGACAGCGGATCGGTTCGCAAGTGTCTCAACCGGTGTCGAGGTTGTAAACCCTCCATACAAAAGGCTTGACTGGACCATTCTAACTTCTTCGCATAATTCTCGTGTGACATTGAGTTCGGGGAAGTTCTGGTCCAACAGTCGAAGCAGTGTGTCGATTTTTCCTTGATAAACTCCGTCAAACAACATTCGGATCGTTTTTTTAGTCGTGTTGCCAATATTTTCGGTGGTGATCTGAACTCTCATTTGTAAATCGCGGTCAATGTTGGGTAAAACATATTGATATTTGTGGAAAAGATCGGTTGCACCTTGTTCTAGTGTCACGTTGACCATGAAAATTGTGACTTTTTCCGGCACTAGAACAAGCCTCAGTTTCCATGCAAGAACAATTCCGAAGCTGGAAGCACCACCACCGCGAATCGCCCAAAATAAATCTTCACCTATCGATTTCTTATCAAGAATATTACCGTTGACATCCATGAAACGGACGTCCAAAACATTATCGGCACCGGCGCCGTATTTCCTCAACAAGTTACCGTATCCACCACCGCCCAAGAAACCGCTAACACCCACCGCCGGACATATACCAGCCGGAAAATAAGATGTGTTGATTTTTTGAGGAATTTTTTGGAAAAATAGTGTGATTATCAAACTGAAAATGGTTTATGGGTTGAATCTCAAATGAATTTGGAATGTG